>CM076575.1:1679579572-1679721968 GCA_034641835.2 Pinus albicaulis | reverse complement strand
AGTATATTTTTGTCACTCCTATTAAGGGTTATTTTTGATGAGTTATATATATATGGAATATTGATCACTAGATTGAGGAATAAAATTATATATATATATGATTGTATTTCCTCTTTATGTTTATGTATGTCATAGTGATCACTATATTGGGTAACAATGTTTTATATCTATGGTTTATGTATGGAAGATTGACCCTTGGTTTGGGAAAAATGTTTTATGTAGTTGTATTTTCCCTTATGTGTGGTAATTTGATTATGTGTTTTATATGATGTTATGCATATGTCTCTCTTTTTGCATCTGACTTGTGTATCAGGTGTATGACATGGATGGAGAACCTGGATTGAGACACATAGACCCATGGATGCTCATGGTTATGTGGAAAAAAAAAAAATGGTTAAATTATGTTTTATGGATGATACATGACTTGCATGATTATGTATATGTCTAACATTGTAATGAGCAGGATGTGGTAGGGGACCATATCATCTTCCAACAAGGATAAATGACTGTGGAAGTCATTTCTTCAAAACCCAAATGACTGTGGAAGTTATGCACCATTCATGGTAAAATGTGGTTAAGTTAATTTCATTATTAAATTCATATGATTCATTTGATCTATGAGATTGTGATGTATGTAGGTCTTCAAACAAGGCCTTACCAACGAACCATCAAATGGGTAAAAGCTCACAATCAGTATCATAAGGAGAAACGTGGAGTTTCAAAGCACAGTACATGAGAAAGCATGGAAATTAGGGCGTAGAGTCCTAAATCCAAGAAATATAAAGACGTGGAGTCTTGTATGTTTAGGGCGCGGAGTCCTAAATATTTAAAAAGATCAAGTTATGGAATCTTAGATCTTTGGAGTAGATCAGTGCACGGAGTCCTCAATCTACTAAGGCACGGAGATGCATGAAATAGGGGTGCAGAATCCCTATTCTCCGAAAGAAAAATACCACTCATGGATAAATCTCAATCTGACAATTTTGGAATGACTTTCTAAAAATAGAAATTCATGTCTAGCATCTCAAGCATGACTTTCCAAAAATAGTAAATCTCCTTGCATAAATTAGTAATCAAGCACAGTTGAAGGAAATTAACTTAACTTATCTTTAATCAATCCTAATAGTTCAATATTGACGTAATCCTCAATATTATTAGTATTATCATTATCTTTTATGAGACTATGATATTTTGTTTAAAAGGAATTACAAATTAACTTTATCCATTCAATCAATTCACACCTATCTCTTTCATGACTATCATGGCTCTATGTAACTCTCTCTATTTTAAATATTACATTGCACTCTCTTTTATGCACTCATCTAGGAATGGCATATTCCTCTTACACTCATTAATGATATGTCATAAAATATTCCTCTTACACTCATTAATGATATGTCATAAAATATTCCTCTTACACTCATTAAAGATATGTCATAAAATATTCCTCTTACACTCTCTTCAATGCATATGTTACACTCTCCTTAAATAAGGCATGCATACCTCTCCTTAATGGCATAAGTTACACTCCTCTAAATGGAATACAATGCATGCATATTACTCCTCCTTTATGACAAGAATTGGTTTCTCCTCCTATATATGAGTCTCATGTATTCTCACTTGGGAGGGAGGATGATGCCAAGAGTGGAAGAGACTTGAGGAAGGTTGTGAAAGATATGGAGAGTATCCAATTTCTTCCAAAGCAAATCTTGATTCCTTACTAATCTACTAAGTGTCTATTGAGGTTGAACATGAGTGGTATTTAGAGGAAGTGAAAACTACCTTCCTGATTTGCCTTGCATCTCTCTCTCTCTACTGTTGTATTGTGATACTGGTTGTGAGCTTTTGCAGCTCGGGGGTTCCAAGGGGAGAAGTTCTTCTTGGATATGGTTGGGAGGAAAACCGGGTGGTTCAAGATGAGTTGGTAAGGGTATTGGCATTGGAGCATAATCTTCTTGGAGCTGGAGCATACATCCATCCTCTTCGAGTGTACAAATTCACTGTCAGGTATGTGGGTCAAATTATATTATGCATTTTTTTTAGTTTATTTCATAAGGTTTTGATTGTTTGGTTGTTTTCTGAAACTTACATGTATATGAAGTGTTGCACCAAATGTGAGGAAATTTCGTAACGATTGTTGAAGTATTTTCTTGTATAATGTTGACTCGATTGAAAGAAAGTCCTAATGGATGAATCCAGTAGGCTGTTATGAATTGGATAAAAATGTTTTAATGACTTAATTTCTATTCTCCTTCTCTTTTTACAGCTCTAGATAAGTTTTCATACCATGTGTTTGATAGAAGTCATAAAAGAGATTGTAGGATTCTTGGGTAGTTGTTGTTTTCAAGAATCGCATTTCTGGGCCTCCCTGTTGCGATTCAGCTCCACTTCAGGGGGTATCCGTACCAATAGACCATTTCACCCCAAGTTTGATTCCAAAAATCAAGGTTTCGGACATCGATTCTCAAATCTGCTCTATTTTGCAGATTTGTTGTTGCATGTAGAAACGCCTGTTGTCTTGTTTTTCTGTTTGGTTATTTTTATATTGGAACTGCCTGATAATTTATAGTGATGAATCTGATATAGGCTAACCACTTGGAATTTTTTTTTAAAAGTATAATTGGTTAATAATTTAAAAATTTAAATAACCTTTTGGCAACTTGTTTTATGACTGCCAACTATTTGTCAAAATTCCTCAATGGCTGTACCTTACAACATTGTGAGCTATGTTTGAAATTTTTAAATATTTATATTCATTGATATAGATTCAACAATGAATATGGCTGATAGCCTATTAATATCTTAAGTTCAATCATTGATACAACTTACAAAAAAGAAGTCATGTAACTTTGTATTCATGTTAGCTAATTATTGTGAAAACACCTTAAAGAGATAATGGTTGTAAGTGTTTGACAAAATGCCTCAATGGCTGTACATTTCATACTTGTAAATTAGTTTTTATAATGTTCAATGGCTGCATCTAATTACGTTTATAAACCGTCCATAAAACAAAAGGCTTAAGCTAATTTAAGATTTTCAATCAAGGTATTTCTAGTATAATAACTCATTGAGTTAAAGGGTCTTGCTGAAAATTCAAAATTGCAGTAAGTAATTTGTTGAAATATCAGCTCACATATGAATTCCTAATTATGGGATGCCAACTCTATATAATTTAAATTATCCTTTTAAGAAAATAATTCATAAGCATGTTATTAGTCACTCTTGAACACATTTAATTACAATAGAATTAACAATTAGCTTATTGTAAATTGTGGTTCATAAAGATTGACATTTATTCATCCCACTAAATCATTTATATTTTCAGGGTGATTTTAGAAGCAAGTATTATGGTTGTATTTTTTTGGATCTTGATAAACCTTGAACTTTGTAGCTTTGAAGATAAGTTGGAAGAATTTAGGGTGTAGTGTAAAGGACACAAATAACTTCTATATATAAAAATAAATAAATAAATAATAAATAAATAAATAAAATAATTAAAAAAAAAGTATCGCATTTTGATTTAATATAATATTTCTCTATAATAATTATGGTAGGTAAGGTGGGACCTTACAATTTGTAGGTACATATATGCAGTGATAATGGTCGACAGAATCATGTATGCGAAGGACATCCTACAGGACTAGTGGTTGTAGCGGTTGGTACCCATGCATTCCGGTGGATGGTTGCTCTTTTATATGGACTTCGACATATTCTTTGTTATGTGTGACAACAACCAGACTTTTTGAATCACTATCATGACAAGTAGTCATTAAGGGGGGGAGTTAGAAATATCTAATTACTACTTGTCTATAGTTGTAATAAACATAATTAGATAAACTAGTTTAAGAAGATTTCCTATATTGAGACTATTTTATGTATAAATATGTGTGTAATTTCTTTGATTCATAATATAGAATTTATATAGAGTTTGCACAGTGTGATATTTTATCTATGTGGTGTGGTATATATTGTTCACTTTTAGATTTAAACAAATTTAAATTTAACAGTGGGCAATATATGCTGTGTGACATATACTATCCACTGTTAAATTTAAACGGCATATACTGTCCACCATTAGATTTAAATTCATTTAAATCTAATGGTGAATATTATATGCCACACTGCATTAAATTGACCGATAGCAATTGCATGACTATATTTCAGAATGATGTGCTTCAAAAGTTCAAATTTATTTATGTGTGAACTCAAAATGTCTCTTCCTAAACGTGGAATGTTTTTGGGGCCGCTTCCAGAAATAAATAAATTAGTTGGTATGTATATTGAATACAATAAGCAGTGCATAGTTGATAAACATAGTTTTTTCATAAAAAATTTGTGGTGGAGAAAATGAGTGGTAGACTTCGAGTTGGTGGGAGTGGCCTTCCCTCTCACACCACCTTACCACCTTAATATTGTTAATTTTGAAAAGCTTGGAATTCTGCACATATAATCATTTTGAATGGTTAAATATGATATTGTGTTGTAGGAATTTAAGGAGGAAAATAGTGCAGCCATCTGTCGTGATGTTTCATTTATAACAATTTGAAATGCTTATCTTTCATGGTCCTCCCAACTTGAATCACTTTTCCATCTATTTTGTTGGAAAATTACTTCCAACCATCATATTAAATTGAATCACTTTGCCATCAATTTGGTTAGAAAATTTTTCCCAACGACGACATTAAATAAATTGATAAGAGTCATACTTGTGGTACACCAGCAAATTAAGCAAGTAGATCTTTATTGCAGAATTTATTAGCAGGAGACATGGATTAAATACAGTTCTCAATGAATGAGCACTTAATGCATGGTTAGTAAAACCTATGGTCTAAACATTTATTAGGAAAAATGAAATATGTATTTTGCAACATTCATAAGATCAGAAAATTATGTTTTTAGTACAAATGTCATCTTGTGTTTTAATATTTTGACTTTATCATATATTAAAATATTAAAATATAACCTTCATATTATATTATCATTTCTCATTCGTGCCATCTCATTCTGTAGTTGTTGCACAGTCTCCACTAGTTGTCTAGTTTTTTTTTGTTGTTCTTCCAACAATCTCTGTGTGTGGTAATGTTGGTTTGCATCCATTTGCACCCACATTTCCAGATTAGTTCCTCCATAAGATGCTACAGGCCTCCCTGACGATATGGATCCTCTCTACATCTTTCTCCTTGCCTTTGCTTCACTCTTTCATTGTGTTCATCACATCATTGCACTTTAAGTTCCCATGAAGCCACAGTGTTGGAACATGGCTTTGATACCACTTACCACATGTACTATATCACATATTTACACCATACAAAATATTCATCACATTTATTTACATTCATTTTCCAGAGTTTAGTAATAAAATGAGGTAATAAGAGTCAAATCTAACATTCTGATTAAGTATGTCTAGACAAGAGACATTCATAGATTGTATTTTTCTTTTTAAGTTCAAACCCCTAAGGTTCTAGTTCACATAACATATGGCACAATATCCGATAACATCTTTACATTATGGTTTTCAAGGGAGAGTTAATTCCACTGTCCAATTATACATTACATCAATTTCCACGAAGGGTTACCCATACTTCCAAGAATTCTGACATTAACTGATGGTCTTAGTTACCAGAGGTTTATGTATGCAAGCCTCTCAAACTTCTACAACCTACATCTATCAGTTTCCTTAGTGCTACGAGGTAAGTCTTTGTCCATCGATCTCCCAGTTGTCGATCCAACAATGCTCATCAATCCACCGTGAATTACGGTAACTTCCCTACTCTACACACGATGTGATGGTTCATTCTCACGTTTCGATTCGGTGGTGAAGCTCCAAGGCAGAGGGTTTACTCTCAGAGATTATTTTTCTGCTGCTATCACGAGGAAATGGACCTAAACCAACTGAGACTAATTCATTCTTCCCTACAAGATTTTTCTTAAACCCCATGGATAAATTTATGCCAAATAGAACATGTATTTTGGCGACAAAAATGAAAAGTTTCAGACTTCTCTACTCGTGGAATTTTAAATTAACAAGGATGTTCATCCTCAAGGTAATTTCCATAGTTCTACAACATGTTTTTTTGTTCTTAAATGTTTTTATTTATTTATATTTCTCTACAAGGGTTTCACACAAGGTTTTTCTCTTCCTGGTTTATTACCCTTTTACTCCCTGGATACTCACAGGTCATGCAAGCTGGCCAGGTCATTTTCAGGAGTATCTGGGGTTTCAGGCTTCTGTCACCGTAGTTCCAAGTAGGTTTCGGGCCCCTCATTTATTTATGGAAACTTTCCTAAGAGGGTTTTCCTTCTGTTCATTTTTAGTATTTTTGTTGCAGGCTAATAAGGTCATCATATCCGCAAGAAGTTTGTCATTATCTGGCATCGATATCCTAGAAATTTCTTGTTGATATATATATATATATATATATATATATATATATTCGGCTCCCTGTATAATTTTTAATTTGGTTTCAAGTCGTATTCCTGGACAATGCCTAAACGTTGAATATGAGGGTTTTACTTGTGTGATGAACATGCTGAGGGTTAGCACCTGAGTAGGAAGGGTATCCACTATTTAACTGTGCTATGCCTTCATCAAGTCAAGAATTCCAAATTTGATGTGAGACTTGTTGGTTGTATTAGTTTACAAGGATTCTGAGAAATTTTCTATTTGAAATGGCTCGAGAGCATTCACAAATCTATGTTTATGTCTTGGATATATGTATTGTTTTTTAATCAAACTATCCCACATGGACTATGTAAACTAAGTTGGAACAGGTTATCGGTTATGATTTTTCTTCATTTATGTTGTCCTTAAATTTAGTTTTAAGTTAGCTAATTCGATTGGAGCCTACACTCTTTTCCTTTACTAAGATAGAGCGATGTGTTATATAATTGGTAACATGCACACTTATTTACAAAGGTTCTATCTAATTTCTTGTCAAGAATCTAGAATGTTAAATGAGAGCTTGAAGTTTATTGTTGTACATTTCCATTTGTTTTCTCATCTTACTGTGTATGACTACCTTCCCAACTGATATCTCGATACTTGTTAAGTTTCTGAAATGTAGATATATTATGGCATGTACATTAACTCTGTCAATGCACATTATGAAGTTATTGCATTGGATAAGGGTTTAAATGGGACAGGGCAACCTCCAAATTTCCTTATGGGGTGTGAACAAACCCTGCAACCACTTATCTACAATTTACCTATAAATAAAAATAACTTTCTTTGTTTTCTATTACAATAACACAAACAACAGTTATCTATCACACATGTAATCTAAAATTTTACTCTTCACTGTAATTATTTCTATAGTGGAATTATTATAACAATTTTTTCTTGATTTTGCTTATCTCTACAAAAGAATAAATATAGTAGTTCCTCTATTTTAGACAATTTAACTTCTTCTTGACCTTATCCAATAGTCACACTCTAACTTAAATAGAAACCTAGCCTACATAATAACCTGACACACAAATTACTTATCTGTCTCAACTAGGTAAAACTTCATAAGCTTTGATGGTCCTCCCAACCACAAGAAGGGAAATCACGTCCTCTTCACTCCACCGAGCTTCTTCTCCTAGACATCTGCAATTATTTCACACATTATCTTTAATGACCTTGGGACCACAATCCATTCACATAACTAGTCTAGGATCCTCCACTAGCTCAAAATGAGCTCGGGACTCTCTCCACAGGAAGTGTCCTGCCAAGTGAAAATGTTTTTCCTTTCTCGAGTCTCTCTCAGACCTATCTTAGGAAAAAAAATGGCCAACCCCTTCCTCTCTTAAGATTTCCTATAAATATGAAGAATGTGGTTGTAACTGCACAATTGTTCTCAACTATCCAGGGCTTAGTTCGTTACCAACCAATTTTTTTTTTTTGGTTTACATTCATATGTTCTTTTAAATTATTACAAGTCCTTCAGCTGAATTCATAAATAAAACAATTACCACAGTAGCTTAAACAAATATTTAGAGAGCGTGAGGGTTACAACCATTTAATAGTTATGGATAATTAAATTAAAATCCTTAAATTCATATTCCAATAGCCTAGCTCCATATTAACTCTAGATCTACCAAGCATCACCGAAGGATCAAATATCTTTTCACTCTAAAATTACACCTCAAGATATTTGTTCCCCAACAAATTTTGGTAGAACCAGAATTAATATGAATTGAGGTTGGTTTAATTCTTAATTATAATTATAATTATTTTATTTTTTATTTTTTTAACATAATTTTAACTACTATTATTATTTTACTTTATTTTTTCATTTAATCTAATTAATTTATTAGTTATTCTTTTATTTCTATGTAATTTGACTCAATCAAAATGGTTACACAACATAACATGATAGAACATCTCTTCTATATTGAGTTGGAGATTGAGTTGGAGATTGCCTCTCAAGACTAATACCCATAATGTAAAAATATATAAAAGTGAAAATAATAATTAATAAAAGTAAAATTTATAAAATGAAAATAAATAACTTTATAAATAAATATGAGTAATCAATATATTATTATAGAAATAAAATATAGTATCCATTGAATCCATCTCTGATCGAAACGAAAAGCCTAAAGGATGTTCTGAAGGTAGGTCCAGCTGAGATGGTCATAGGCCTTAGCAATGTAAGGTATGATCATCATGCCTTTGGATTTAAGGGCATGGAGAAAAGGAAGCAGGTCCAGCTGAGATTGTAAAGGCCTTAACAAGGTCAAGTTTGATCATCATGCCTTTGGATTTGAGGGCACAGAGAGAACGAATAGCTTCCTGGGCTGTGATAATAATCCTCATTAGTGGTCCTCCTTCTAACCCTTTCAATGGCTCTTGTGGTCTGAGACAAGGTGATCCCTTATCACCGTTTCTCTTCATCATTGTTGCTGAAGGTCTAGGGAGATATATCAAAAATAAGGTCGTTGGAGGACACTTAAAGGTATTGAATATATAGGGCATCGACCTTAACCTATCTCACCAACACTTTGTTGACGATATTATGCTATTCTACCAAGAAACCCAAAAAGAGTCAAAATTTATTTTATCCATTCTTAAAGATTTCATCGTTGCGTCTGAAACCCTTAGAAACAACGAAAAATCTAATGTATTCTTCTTTAATACATCTCCTCAGTCTCAACGGTTTCTAGCTCATACTTTAGGGTTCAACATAAGATCCCTTCCCATGAAATATCTTGCTATGCGTCTTTGCCATAATTGTCTTCGAGTATCCTTTTGGAAGAATATTATTACTCGTATTCAATCTTCTCTCCATAATTGGTCATTTTCAATGCTCAATGCCCCTAGTCGAGTGGTTCTCATAAAATCGGTCCTTCAATCAATCCCCATATATCAACTATCAGGGATGGCTACCCCTAAAACTAGTTGTATTGAGATGACTAATATCTTTAAAAATTTCTTGTTGCAAGGATCTCAGCAAACCCGTAAATTGGCTCTACTATCCTAAGAAAATTTGATTAAAACAAAAAAGGAGGGTGGAATTGGTCTAAGGGACCCTTATCTACTCAATCAGGTAATGTGAGCAAAGATGTGGCGGAGGTAGTTACGAGGAGAAAGAGACCTCTGGAAAAAAATATGGGAGCAAAAATATGACATGCCGCATAATACTGTAGATAAATCGCTGATACTGAACACTCCTAAAGGCTCTACAATTTTGAACTTAGCATCTTCAAACAAAAACCTCATCAAATACCATAGTTTCTGGGAAATAAGGGGAGGAAATACAACCCAATTTTGGGAGGACCCTTGGCAGCAAAGAGAGAATTTTGTTAGTAAAATAGACCATGCTGAGATATTTCTCTTTACGAACCAAGTAAATATCAAAACAATTGATTATTTTTGGGATGAAGAGTTTGATCAGTATTGGCGAAAGTGGAAGCAAAAGACACATTGGGAGAATGCTCTGGAGACTCCTTAATGGGAGAATCTTGAAAAATAACTGCAATCTAGAAAATTACCTATTGTAATTGGAAACACCATCCTACGGTGGTGATACAGAACTAAAGGCATGTTTACAATTCAATAAGGTTGCAACATTAAAGATAACAATGCTCAATTTCAAAATTCAAAACTATGGAAGAAAGATTGGTCTAATAAGCATTGGCTAAAAATTAAATACTTCTTATGGCTTGTAGGCCATGGTAGAATTCTCACTTTGGATCAATTGCAGACACTGTTGAAAATGCAACAAGATGATGGAGCTTAGTGAAATGAAGTCGCCTTCAATAAGTGGGCCTGCAGGCTATTTTTGGCGCAAAGTCTACTTTTAGACTATGTCTATTTTTAGACATATGGATCATGGTCTATGAGTTGCAGGATGCTATTTATGGATGATTGGTCGAGTTGGTAAAAATAGATGGACCTCTATTTTTAGACATTGGGCAGTTTCTATTTTTAGACTGTCGAGCTAAAAATAGAACAGTCAAATATTATTAGCTCTTAATAATATTTTGACTATAAACATTATCTTTTATCCTATCAAGGTGACTTCAGCTTGAGCTACTTGCATGTGGCCCATGAGCCGAAAAGGAATTACGCTATTCCTAGGGGTTTGGTTGAGCTATTGCATGGTTGACTTCAGTTAAACTCATGTGGCAGAGTTTTGGTGGAGTTGATTGAGGAGTTGATGGAGTTGTGTTCGGTTTAACTTAGTTGAACTAGTTGTATTTAGTTTAACTGGCTAATACACTAGAGATGAGTGGTGTGAATTACTTATTAATTAATTCACTAATTATTAACTCATTATTCAACTAAAGAACACATCAGTTAACATCAGTGCATGGACAGTTCAGTGGAGACTAGTGGAAGAGATAGGTGAAAGAGTCGGTTTGCTATTAGTTGTGACATTAGTTGTGCATGAGAATTGCACAAGCATTGGAGGAGATTGCCAATGAGTATTGCGTAGTTGGAGCTAGTGGGATTCAAACTTGGATTTCATCCATCACTCTCTTGGATTGCGCATTAGAGGTAGGAAAACAATGGAGGAGTTTTGAACCCGTGACTTGTTCAAAACTGAGCTAGTTTGTGTGTAACTTCTAGAGATAGTACTGAGTACTTGTGAGGAGTATTGTGCTATGTATTGTTACATTTTCTCTTCCATTATAATATACAAAATAGCTGGGGGTTTTCAGCTATAAGCTTTCCCCATTACATACTATGTTGAGATGTGTGCTTGATTATGATTTAATGAGCGCATGCGACTGCTTTCTATTTCCGCATATTGATGATCAATTGTAGAAGAGGTTATGTGTTATGCATGAATTCGAATTAGTGTGTGACCAAGATAATCTCGGTGAATAAATATTTATTATTCAGAAAATTTCTACAGACACGAGGGATGCTGGGACCCTCTGCTTGTGTCATGTGCGGTACAAGTACTAAAACCATGGAACATCTGCTGAACAACTGCCTCATTGTTGAAGATCTGTGGCAAAATTCATACTTAATGTTTCAACAAATGGATAGAGATAAAACAAGCATCCAACTCACAATTGAAAATTGGAGATGAGGGGAATATCATAACATTGTCATTAATAGAGCCTAGTTAATGTCTATAGTTTTCTTGATGTGGGCAGTTTGGAAGGAAAGGAATAGCCGTATGTTTATAGAATAGGCTCGGCAAGTCACAGAAACTTGGAAAAAAATTGTTCAAAACATAAGAGAAAGTATACTAGCTAAAAAATGGGCTCTAGATGACTGGACAGTGAATGGACAAGAGGCACGAATCCTGGCTCAACTAAACCTCAAACCCCAAATGTTAGCCCTGACCTCATGGAAACTCAAACCAATGGCATACCATTTAAAAGATAAGTATTGTTCGCCACAACAAGGCTTCCTGAGGCTGAATTATGACAAGGCTTCTAAAGGCAATCCAAGTCAAGCAAGTGCCGGGGAATTTTTAGAGATTCTCGGGGCCAAGTACGAAGGATTTATGATATGGAGCTAGGTTATGCCAGTAACAATGAAGCCGAACTCAATGCGGTCAAATAATGACTTGTAATTGCAAGACGAGAAAATTACCATAGGCTTGTGGTGGAAGGAGATTCATCTATGGTCATAGGTATACTTCAAAAGTTGCAGAGAGGAGCAAGTTGGGAGCACACCAGTCGTATTTGGCGAAAATCTTGACTCATCTAGGAGATTAAGGAAATTATACCCAACATTATTTATATTATTCTGTCTCATGTTCTGTGATCAGGAAATGCAACAGCACATCTTCTTGTAAATTGGGGATGTAGCAATCAAGGTAGGGTGATTGACATCCCTTGGGATCAAACAATACAGGAGTCTGGACTAGACACTCTACAAGAGATTTTCGACAGTGACAACAACCAAAACCACAACCCCTGATCGGGGTGCCAAGTGGGAAGCGGCTTGGTGCGACGTGGTAAATGTACGAAAGGGCCAAATAAAACCACAACCCCTGATCGGGTTGCCAAGTGGGAAGCAGCTTGGTGCGACGTGGTAAATGTACGAAAGAGCCAAATAGTAGAAGGACATGATGCATGCTAACAAAGGCGGGCGGATCCACTGACGCCATATAATGACTGCATTTAAGAAAATTTCCAGACAACAAGGCATGTCAGGAGGATCGAAGGGAAAACACTAGTGTGGGAGGATGCGGGGGCTCGTTATAAACATTCTCTCTGTTGGGTTTTGTATTATAGTAGTGCAGGGAATGCAGAACACCGGGAAGAAGACATAGGATTAGTTGCGAGCTCTAGAAACATCGACATGTCATCTGTGAAGGTATGTATTTACTTTTTTCCCTAATAATTTTACCTCTAAGATGAAGAGAATTGTTGGTTTGTATGCTATGGTTCTTTGGTCCTTGTTTGGAATGACTATTTACCAGTCTCCCAATAACGATGGTTTGGATAAGAGAAATGGGATGGGGTCTGACATGACTGATAGGATTTGCATGTCTAGTTTCTTGGTCTTAATTGAGTTTTGTAAGCCGGTTTTGGTTAATTTGCATGACTCTACTTCATCTCTACAATTAGATGGTTGTTTCTTGTTTCACCTTCTCAGCATGGAAAAGGAAGAGGAGGTGATGGCACAATGCCATGACCATGGTGAGTTTAATTTCCCTTTTCACTTTGCATGTCCGTATCACATTGAATTATATTTGTCTGTAACCCTTGCATGTCACATTGAAGACATTACATGTAATATCCCCAAAGGGGAATAACCAGTAATAAACAGAAATACACCAATACAGATATAGAGAATATAATACTGAACCAGATCACTAAATCATAGCACATGGAATACCAGAAACTGAGCCATTTTATTAATCAGAAAGTACATAGAGAGGAGTACAATAAATCAGAGTAAGTGCACCTATCCTTGCCCTAGGCAAGTGGAGACCCTCTCAACAGAAAAATGGCTGCAACAAGGACAGCGTCCTAGCTGCTCTGCAAGCTGAAGATGAACTGCGCTGGTACTGGGGCTGAAGACTGATAAATTTGCTGGTCTCCAACTGCAAACCCTCCACAATGAAAAACGTTGTCTCTGCTAGTGACAGCGCAGAAACAGATAGAGCACCAGTCACCAAATCCTCGAGACAAATAGATCAGCCTCTGAAGGCTAGAAAACGCTGTTGAGCCTGCTTCTCCCAAGTCTGCTCATCAGATCAACGTCCTACCAAGTGGATCTGCTCCTGAACACTCAGATCTGACAGATCTGAAGCCTCCAAACCAGATCTGCGTCCTTCCCTTCCTGATCTGCGTCCTCCCCTATCAGATCTGTCACCAAACCTTCAGATCTATGCTAGATCTGACAATATCTCTTCAGATCTACAGCCTCTAGGGCTGGATCTGATGTTAACCCTTCAGATCTGGACTAGATCGGCCAATATTTCCCCAGATCTGCAACTCCCCAAGATGGATCTAGGGCTAAACCTCCAGATCTGCAAGATACAAGACTGGATCTGCAAGTGGCTACTCAGATCTACCCTTTCCAAGATTGGATCTAACAATAGGCCTTCAGATCTGTAACCCTTCCCTTCAGAAATGGACAGCGTCCTCCCTTCCAGACTTGACAGCGTCCTCCTCCTCACTGGACAGCGTTCTCCCTTGCCAGAACTGGACTGCGTCCTTCCTAGGACAGCGTCCTCACCCTCCTGAATAAAACTGCGTCCTCTCTCTGGATGAGATAGCGTCCTCTCCTCAATGAACTGCGCAGCCACTAGAGGGCTTCTCCTCCTCATATTTGCTTCAGAAACTGCTGCTGCTCTGCTACTGGAACTGAAAAGTGTACTCAGAACAAACCTTACTAGGGCGGGCACTCGAAGTCCCCCGAAGCTAAGGGTGAAACCAGAAAACCTTACCCGGGCCGGCACTCGAAGTCCCCCGAGGCTAAGGGTGAGATCTCCGACCGGAGACACTCGTGCACTAAACAGTGCTGCAGACCGACTAAACAACCGGCGTGCTGAAGCAGACAAAGTCTAGCTATCAATAAGAATATCAAATCATGAATGCCCAAATGAGGTGAGAACCTCTCCTTTTATAATGCCAAAACTCCCTCCAAAACTTAACTCTCCTTTGACCTGCGCAGTTTACCTTGGGTCAGCGTGAGGCCTCCCCTCATATACGTGTGGACCCCCAAGGCCCCCTCTTTAAGTTATAACGTTAATCAACTAGGAGAACACTTTATTTTATAAAGTGAGGTGACTAAAGTGAGGTGACCCCTCTTATTTCTCACTTTATTTATTATTTCCAACTAAAGCGGCAAAATTAAACAAAAATGAGATATTCCAATTAGCAAGGCTAATTGGGAATATTACAGTCTCCCCCGGCAAAACGTTGCTTGTCCTCAAGCAACTGAAGTGATGGATGCTGTAAAGTCTGCTCACTCACTCCCGTGGCATCCTCATCCGGCAAAAATGTCTTGTTCTCAAGCAACGCTGGAACAAGCCTACTCTCTAGCTGATGCTCCCTGCCGATACTGCAAAATGTGCCTGAGTCCCACTGAAACCTCTCTGTCTCCTGCATCACCCTGATATGAAGGGATATCTCAATGCCAGGATCCCAAACTGGCCTCTCATGGTACCAGCCAATCAATAGTCCTCCCGGATCCCATCGCCACTGTGGCCAATAATAGCCCAAGTCCCCTGGCTCGGACTGCTCACTGCCTCTGACTATGACTAAAGACCATGACTGCTGCTGCTCTGCACCTATGAATGTGTAAGTTGGCCCATCAACTGTAAACCAACTCATCACCCCTCTCCAATCAAGGCGTGGAGTCGGAAATATAATGAAGATTATCTCCCTCCTGTGGATCCTCCATCTCCAAGCAATCATCCAGAAAAAATGAGCCACCTCCCAACAAGGCAACTCCCAGAAATCTCCTTCCACCTCAAGCTCTGGTAATGAAGGTGGGCTGAAAATATGAACTTGGCAAGCATCATAGCTTACCCCATGCTGTCCTTCTCTCCACTCATGACAAGCGTAGAGTCTATGCTGATCCTGGGCTGCAAAATCATTGCCCTCCAATGGCAAAGTGAAAAACAATCCACCATAGAAGGTTCCTCCATCAATGAAGAACAAGCTGGCCCAAAACAAACCATAGTGCAGTCTCATCCACTGCAACCTCAGAAAATCACATGGCAAGCAATGTACAAGATCAAACACATCTACTAATGGATAGCAAATGGCTGAATATGACAACAACATAGGTCCAAACACTTGCCCGTGGCTGTACACTGGATGAATATCGATCTCATGGCCCACATCAAAAGAGAACGCATATAAAGTAGTAGTGGCCATGCCTCCCCCCATGCTCCCATTAGAACATGTAGTGCAAAAATTGTGAGAATTTTTCCCACTCATGGACACATCCAGCTCATGTGTCTCCCTCGTAATCAAGCCTCCCATACAAATCTGATATATATCAGCAAATGAAGACATGATCAAGAGCAAAATGAAGGAAATGCTGAAGGTCTCATGTGGTGCAAGAAGGTAATCCTCCTCGTGCTTGGAAACCCAAGTCAAGAAGAACATGCCATAGATGTCTCTATCATCATTCCCTCCTCTTTGTGCGACAAATATGAAGTGATCCTGGGACCTATGGGTTATAGATCCACCATATCTTTGCTGGGCACACTTCATCCATAATGTTCTGCTCCACGGTGACAGCGCTGTGAGCTTATGCAAATAAGCTCCTGTCAATACAAGACTCTGTTCTTTGACATGCTCCTTGTCAAATACTCCTCTAATAATGCTGCAACAAATATGGAATACCTCCCAAGATGGAAGTGCTTCCCGATCAAAGACCAAGGAGATAGTGCCATCTCCTCCTCCTGCAACATCATGCAAAGTGTGGGAGCAAATCTGCCCTTGCTCTCCCAAGCCAAGCAACAAGAAATTGTGTTGCCTCTCCATACCTCCATCAAACAACTCATGTGATGAAGACACAAGGAATGATATGAGTAACACATCAACACCATGCATCCATACTCTATGCTGCGCAATGATGCAAGTATCCATCCATCTTTCCTCCACCCTCCGACTCTTAAGAAGAGTGTTTCCCAAGAGATGGCCAAATTCTTTCAAGAGTAGCCAGCGCAGCCAAGCCTCCTGCTGTCTGGTAGCACAGATCTGCAAGTAGCCTCCTAGCTCCTTGCTCATCATCCCCATCCACTCAATCGCTTGTGGATGCCTCCTTCTCCTCATCCTGGTACTCCTCCCATGAGGGCGACCATCCTCCCAAATCAAATTTCTGATTTTGCACTTCATGGGATTTTGGAATATAAACTTCTCAAGGATCAATGAGACCCTATCAAGACTCAAATAGGTGGTAGGCAAAAGCCTCCCATCATGATGTGTATGGCTCAAGGGATGTCCAACACAAGCATGAGAGATGTTATCCATCCAAAGATGTCCCCCATCTTCTATCTGCTCTTGTGAGAAGGAAAGAAAGTCATTGCACCCCATGGTGTGTCGAAGTGCATCTCTAGTGAGATCTCTCCTTGAGACCTCCCCTTCATCCATAGTCTGCTCCACCGAGTACCAACTCAAAATCTCTCGCCATCCAATCTCAACACGTGGCTGCTGTATCCTGTGCAACTCTGATCGTCTCATACCACTATCCAAGTCAACATATGAGACCTGACTAGGTGGCTTTCCCTCTCTCTCTCCAACGGAAAGAGATGACCCAACAACACTACTAGTCCCATCCATGCATACCTGAAGGGGAATGATCTGATGCCGCAATGTGCCCTCAGGTTGTACCATCAGGGAATCCAGATGTTCCCCAATGCGGACCAACTTGGCCGCCAACTTGGCACAAGTCCCTCTCATACCCTCCAGCTCCTGGTCCTGCAACAGAATGGTCTCCCGTACTGACGCGGCCTTCTCCCTCAAAACTCGAAGGTCCGTCCGAAGCCGATGATACCGCTGTCTGCGATCATCGCCCAATACCTCTGTATCTCCTAGTGCCTCATCGATAGTGGGTACATCTCCTGATACCTCGCCCATCTGTCGTGTGCTGCCACCACCCGAAGACTCGGACATGGCTCCAGTCATCACCTCAGTGGATGGCTCTATCGGGGTAGGCTCTACCTCCTCCACTACGATATCAACCGGCACGGTCAAGGTAGTCTCTAATGATGGTGAGTCCTGTGTCTCACTAGGTGTAACCTCGGACTCTCTGCAACCCTGTGTTCCCTCATCCTCTTCTCCACTGCTCTCGGAGAAGACCTCAATGAAGTGGGCCTTCCCTGCCGTACACCTGTGTCCTCGTGCCCATGGCTCCCGGCAAGTGAAGCACACCCGCTTCCTCCTCAGCTCTCTCCTGGCCTCATCACCAAACTGCCCTTGTCCAGGATTTGCCTTGGGAGGCGGAGTCCTCGTGTCCTTACCCTTAGGCTGAAAGGCCTGTCTCTGGGGATAAGGTGCCTGAGTCCTGGGTAAGACATCCTGTAAGTTCCGAATCCTGCTGATGGCATCCTGAAGGGTAGCCGGTCTGTTCGACAGGACTAGGCTACGAAGTGGCTCTGACAGCCCTTCCACAAACAAGCCAACCATCCGAGCTGCAGATAAATCAGGGACCATCACCGAAATCCTCAAGAAGTCTGAAATGTATGTCTCTGCACTCCCAGTCTGTTTGAGCTTGATCAGCTCACCAAAATACTGATCCGGATCCCTCCTGTCAAAGTGCTCTACCACCCTGGATTTTGCCGAACTGTTTGATGAGCCATCAAACCTGGGCAAATGAAATCCACTAGCTGCACGGTGGTCATCACGGCGGTATCCGTGCCCCTTGTGCTGGTGCTGCTCAGGGGGTTTGACACCACATCGGAACTGGAAATAGTGCTCCCAGGGAAAAGCATCCATGAATGCCTGACCCATGCTCTGCCAATCTGCAAAAACAGCTGCATATCGAGCTGGACTCACATCTCCTGCCATACTGCCGCTTAACTTCGACCTTCGATTTACCCACTGAAAACTACTCGGAAAATTCTAGGAATTTGGGAAGGTGATCCTTGTCCAAAACCTAGAAAAACCCAGAAAACGTTTTTCCTAATTCCAAACTTCAAAATTTGACCCTTTTTATTTTGGCCCTTTTTCCAACTGCGTTTCTGGAATTGCAACTGCTATTGCTCTGTATGATTTCTTCTCTGATGTCATAGACCACAGGCTGAGCCAGAATTATGCTCTGATACCACTGTAATATCCCCAAAGGGAAATAACCAGTAATAAACAGAAATACACCAATACAGATATAGAAAATATAATACTGAACCAGATCACGGAATCATAGCACATGGAATACCAGAAACTGAGCCATTTTATTAATCAGGAAGTACATAGAGAGGAGTACAATAAATCAGAGTAAGTGCACCTATCCTTGCCCTAGGCAAGTGGAGACCCTCTCAACAGAAAATGGCTGCAACAAGGACAGCGTCCTAGCTGCTCTGCAAGCTGAAGATGAACTGCGCTGGTACTGGGGCTGAAGACTGATAAATTTGCTGATCTCCAACCGCAAACCCTCCACAATGAAAAACGCTGTCTCTGCTAGTGACAGCGCAGAAACAGATAGAGCACCAGTCACCAAATCCTCCAGACAAATAGATCAGCCTCTGAAGGCTAAAAAACGCTGTTGAGCCTGCCTCTCCCAAGTCTGCTTATCAGATCAGCGTCCTACCAAGTGGATCTGCTCCTGAACACTCAGATCTGACAGATCTGAAGCCTCCAAACCAGATCTGCGTCCTTCCCTTCCTGATCTACGTCCTCCCCTATCAGATCTGCCACCAAACCTTCAGATCTATGCTAGATCTGACAATATCTCTTCAGATCTACAGCCTCTAGGGCTGGATCTGATGTTAACCCTTCAGATCTGGACTAGATCTGCCAATATTTCCTCAGATCTGCAACTCCCCAAGATGGATCTAGGGCTGAACCTCCAGATCTGCAAGATACAAGACTGGATCTACAAGTGGCTGCTCAGATCTACCCTTTCCAAGATTGGATCTAACAATAGGCCTTCAGATCTGCAACCCTTCCCTTCAGAAATGGACAGCGTCCTCCCTTCCAGACTTGACAGCGTCCTCCTCCTCACTGGACAGCGTTCTCCCTTGCCAGAATTGGACTGCGTCCTTCCTAGGACATCGTCCTCACCTTCCTGAATAAAACTGCGTCCTCTCTCTGGATGAGACAACGTCCTCTCCTCAATGAACTGCGCAGCCACTAGAGGGCTTCTCCTCCTCAGATTTGCTTCAGAAACTGCTGCTGCTCTGCTACTGGAACTGAAAAGTGTACTCAGAACAAACCTTACTAGGGCGGGCACTCGAAGTCCCCCGAAGCTAAGGGTGAAACCAGAAAACCTTACCAGGGCCGGCACTCGAAGTCCCCCGAGACTAAGGGTGAGATCTCCGACCGGAGACACTCGTGCACTAAACAGTGCTGCAGACCGACTAAACAACCGGCGTGCTGAAGCAGACAAAGTCTAGCTATCAATAAGAATATCAAATCATGAATGATCCAAATGAGGTGAGAACCTCTCCTTTTATAATGCCAAAACTCCCTCCAAAACTTAACTCTCCTTTGACCTGCGCAGTTTACCTTGGGTCAGCGTGAGGCCTCCCCTCATATACGTGTGGACCCCCAAGGCCCCCTCTTTAAGTTATAACGTTAATAAACTAGGAAAACACTTTATTTTATAAAGTGAGGTGACTAAAGTGAGGTGACCCCCCCTTATTTCTCACTTTATTTATTATTTCCAACTAAAGCGGCAAAATTAAACAAAAATGAGATATTCCAATTAGCATGGCTAATTGGGAATATTACATTACATGTCTGTTTTTCATCCCTAACTGTTGTCCTCTCTGTTATGAAAGCATGTTTCATATCCTTCCTGAATATTTTTGTACTCTGCATGGCCCTATTGCAATTACTGCTAGAAATTTGCATACGTACTTCTGCAACAGTTATTATGGGAAATTGAGCGCATGTCACGTAATGAAAAATTTGCAGTTAGAAGTTAAGTTAATAATGGTAATATTGGTTCACGTAATAATAGTGTTATAGGCTCAGTCAATACCATTAGTGACATCAATGAGAGAAAAACCAACAAAATAATTCCCACGCTAGTGGGGGGGTTATCTCTTCTTTGGTCTGGGTTTGTATGGGAGTTACTACAAAGAATATTGGGGTTCTTTCTCATCTTCTTTTAAACCTTATGGTTTGGGTTAATATTGGGAAGGGTAAGTCTAATGATATTAGGGAGGCTGCGACCTGTCTGGGTGGAAGGGGGCCTCTAATTTTGAATCCATAAATAACTTATGGCCAGGTTGATAGACATCTATTGGCTCCTAGTTAGCAGAATATCATCGTAAACCACCTTTTTGACCTAGATACTATTATCTTGTGTTCTTCTGCAGGTCTTCCTAGCAATTTTGACCCTCAGGCCATTGCACTTCGGGTCAGTATCCCGGTGTGGAGTTGGGTGAATGCACATGTGTTGGAAGACCAATTTCAAGTCAAAATGGTTAAATCTCAGTTGGGTAGAAAGGAAGGTAAACATAAAGGGAAGGCCAAAGCGGGTATAAACAGAATAGGAAGGAAGCCTAGGAAATAAATTATGGAGAACCTGTTTTAGGCTTATTCAGAAGGAACACCCAACCAAGTTAAATCTATGATTTCTGGGTGGGAACAAGATGTCAAAACTAAGGTCGAAGAAGACCTTCCTAAGGAAAAAATGGATCAAATTCTAATGGATCCTGGTCATACTCAAGGTAGACGATCAATTTTTCAACAATCAATTCATATTTAGTGGACCCTGAATTGTTTATTGGCTGAAGTGATTGTAAGAATGCAAGAGATTGGGTGGATTCGTAGGCCGCTTAAATTCGGGCTGAAATCCACAGAGACATCCAAGAGAAATCCGCAAAGACATTTAAGAGATTCATCTACAACATCGTCACTAGAACATCTGTCTAGGATGAATTGATAGGCAGCTCCATAATTTTCGCTAGGTTGACATGCCTGGGTCAAGTTTCAAGGACCCAACCCCTATTGAATCCTTTGAAGACTGAATATTTTGAATTCGTGCTTTTTGTTGATATGCATACTACGGATAGCATTTACTTTTTAAATATTTTTATAGAAGTTAAGATAGAAAATAGACTTTTAAAGATAGCAAGAGATCACTTTAAACTCTTCAAGTTATGGATGGCCTATAACTCTCTAAGATGACCAACAGACCTGGTTTCCTACGAGTAGGTTGAGGTCAACAAAATCACATACTAATGTAACCTTCATTTTTTCAATTTGAATGAATAGCGAGGTACTACTAAGTTTACTATATATATATATATATATATATATTATAGAAAATAATTAAATTAATAAAAAAATAATAATTAAATTACTGAAAACAAAATGATATAAAAATAAAAATTGTTTATTGCAATATAATTAAAAAGAACTAAAATAAGTTTAAAAAAATTATTCATTTATTGCAATATAAAAATGAAAAAAATCTGAAAGAGAATTAAAATTAAAAATTAAATTGAAAATTTATAAAAAATAAAATAAAATTTTAGAATAATAAAAGATTAAGGAAATAAAGAGGGGTGAAAGGTGTTAAAAAATAGACAGAGAAATTAGAGAGATATTTATACACACAAATCATACATCGATTTTTTATTGACTAGAAGAAATACAAATATAAAGGACATAACACACTAACTTTGATACATTTATATCATGACTCTAACTCATCTCCAAATCATAACATAGGAATCAGCTGCTTCTAGGCTGACGCTTGGGAACCCACAATGATAATTTCCAATGACAGATGGAAGCATTACTTCTAACACCCTCCCTTAATGCTTACATGAAAACACATATTACAACAACAAGGATAATATGTCTCAATGGTCTTCATCAACACTCACATCCACTCTGGAATCTCGCAAACGTAGCTCTTTCAACACCAAATCTTCGAGCTGTGACTTGACCTCAATTTAAAACGTAACTGTCTCTGACCATTGTTGATTAAATTTACAAGATCAAGAATATTCACACCTCGACTCATTGGGTATTCCGCGATAAGAGTTGTCAAGTAATGAACCATCCTATGGACCAACCACCATCTATTTGATATTTCGCTTTTAACTATCCGTCAGTTGCTATGATGGAGGTTTGGATACTAATCGTGTTCAAAAGTCGATCAAACAACTTGTCCTTACTAACACACAAGAATTGATGATTCAGACATTGAGGCTTCTAGTTTAAAAACTACCAATCCTTTTTATAACCATAATATAAAACTAGCACAAACATACAAATAAACTCACATAATTGAAAAAAAGAAAAACCCAAAATAAATGACCCATGATAAGCTCATACAAGACATTCATTGGCACAATAGAAATTTTAAATTTAATGATTTGGCTCCCTACATAAATCTGAGCATGGCACTGTTTCCTTTTTTTCATAACCTCCAGAAAAATTGAATTTTGGCTTACTAGCCCTAGGCACTGAAAATGTCGTAGTCTGAAAAACCTACAGAATAACCTAGTAATTTTGGTAAGATTATGAAATTTTTTGGAAAATATTTTTAAAAATCTGGGTTATAGTTGTTAAACTTTAGTGTTTTGGGTGCCCTAAGAGTTTTTTATGGTGTTGAATCCATTTCTACCATCAAAAATGAAATTCAAAGACTCACTACCTCATTTTTTGAGAACAAATATTTACCGGATTTCGGCAAAAAACAAACGTCTCGACTATTATGTTGCGTCAATAAACAACTCTGCTGGAACAATTGTTGTAGATTCACTTCGAGGCGGGAAATGGAAGCCATGTATCCATAACATGATTCAACTTTTTCTTCAACGATTCTTCAGCGTTTTAATTTTGAGTCGGTTTTACAAAAGGATGGAAATGCTTCATGTTACCCTTTCTGTAGTCGAAATTAATGTTGGATAACTTGCTTTGGACCTTTGACTCACTAGGAGATATTGCATCAGTGGAATTTGTCACGTGGACAAAAATCTCATGCGTCAAGTTTTTTTGTTGGAAAACCCGTGAGCATAAGAAACACGAAAAACGTGAATTAAAATGGATGTGGCTCACTTCGAGGATTCGAGACTGAAATTCTGGGCAGAGAGATCTTCATGGCCCCATGGGTGATAAGCTGAGCACTCCCTCTCAGAACATCACGCCCTCTTCTCCCTTTCTATGACCAACAACCACAAAAGAGCTTCTCCCAAATTCCTCTAGAACTACTATAAAATCCTCTTCAGGCAACCATGTTGATCTGAGAGAACCCTGAAGGCATTCATCTCCGAGCATGCATCAGATCCAATTAAATCCACAGAGAACAACAACGAGGAGGAAAAGAAGAAAACCGTGGTTTCTAAATTCCACGCTGTAGTTTCTAAATGCCAGATTTCATTAAGGGATTTGAGATCTAGATTTTGTGGCAAATTGTTGGACGTTTTCTTCAAATATGGTGAGATTTCATCCTCCTCTTACACACAATACGCACACATGGAGAAATATTTATAAGGACATGGATTTAACATTCACTCTCAGAACAACAATATGTTCTACTACATTTAAAAAAGAATGATTCACTCTCCTACCTTTTTCTTGTTTCATCAAATGTTATGGTGTTCACATCTTCTTGAATTTTCCTTATGGGAATCAAGTCATAATAGGGTCTTATACCATGTTAAAAAATAGAAAGAGAAATCAGAGAAATTAATATGCACAAATCGCTCTTTTATGTTTGATTGATGAGAAGAGATATAAACATAGAGAACATAACACATTGACTAGATCAACTCTTTCTAGAGCATGTTTAGGAACTTATAATGACACATGGAAGCATAAGCAAAGATAAATATTAATGAAAAAAAATTATGACAAAAGGTAACTACTAAGCTTCCAAGATATTTAAAATAAGTATTTTTTTATAGTAATAATAATATGGCTATTTTCAATTCAATTGTTGTTGAGATTTTCTGTTTTGAATAGAATAGGAAAAATCTCAGTAGGCGACAAAAATTAGGAAATTGTTGCTAGATTAACTCCAGTTTGTTGGGAGGGAGTTAATGCTAGCTAAATTTGAGTTGAGAGCTGTTAGATTCTCCTGCTATATAACAGATAGCCATACGGATGTTTTGGTGTGGGTGTGTGAGAATTGTAATCTCCTGTTTGAATTAATAAGATTGCCATTGCCCTGTTGTGTGGACGTAGCCCAGGAGGTTTGGGTGAACCACGGTAAAAATCACTGTCTCTTATGTGATGTGTTTTTCTGATGTGTGTAAATTTAATGTTTGCGCTGTGTTAAACTCCAACAATTGGTATCAGAGCTTTGTTGGAGGAGGGCGCTATTCAACCTGTGCATGGAGGTGTGTTGACCACTGAGTTGAAAGTGCTGTGCGTAGCAACGGTGTTGGAGCGTTGGTGCAGTGTGCTGGAGGTGGAGCGCGAAGGCGTGTGATAGAGGTGTCTCAGATGCAATCTGCCTTTGCTGGAAACTGCCTGGACAGTGAGCGCTGGTGCTGTGTGAAGCGCACCGGAAGCCATGAGCTCGGAGGATCAGTTAGTGTTAGTGCGGTGACCTGCGTGGAGATTGCTGAGCTTGCGTGGAGGATTAACTGCTGCTGGTGCGTTGCTGGCGGAGGTGTTAAGTGACAGCGTTGACAGACTGCGTTGGTCTAATGGATGCGTAGACTGCGTATAAAACAGTGACTACAGAGCATTGAACGGTGAAAACTGGTAAACTTGTTGCACGGTGATTGCAAGTCTTTTTTTTTTTAAATCGATTATTACAAATCGTTGCCAACGTTGAATTGAAGTTGGAGATCATTCGGTATTTTATTTTTAAAATCGTTTTACATTGAAGTTAATGTATATTGAACGATTGTGAAGAATCGATGTTTGTAAAGGGATCCTTCCGTTTCCGCCATATATGCCTTACGCGAAGGACAATAGTGAAGCACTGCCTGGTCCAATTTTGCATGCTATTAATTGGTAAATATTGCTAACTCGATAACGAAGAAGAAAGGAGGTAAACCAATATAAAAAACGATTTTCTGAATATGCTTTTTTGAACGCTGGTTTATGTAAACGCTGCATTAGAGGTGAAAGCAAATGCTGTGACAGAATGCCAGGACAGAATGCAAATGCCATGACAGAATGCCAGGTGCGTATGTGATTGTGGTGCGGTGTTTGAACACTGTGCGCTGACTCCAATGCCAGAGCACGCATATCAATTATTGGTGCGCATATCATATAAATCGATTTGGAGTTTCGATTTGGAGTTTTTTGAAAAAGGTCGATTGGAGTTTTGCAAAAGTTACATATAAAAAAGTTTGTTTTTATATAATCGATTTGGAAAGGTCACTTATATAATCGATTTGGATTTTTTACAATGTTTTAAAATCGATTGTAGTGGTTTATAATGCATATGGTAAATCGATTATATTATAAGGAGGCATTTAAATAATGTTTTGAATTGCCATTTGTATAATGGTATTTAAGGGAAGGCTCTTTTTTATAAGAGTTTATTTGAAGTTATATAAAATCGATTTGTAATGTGAATACCATTTGGATATGGTATGGAAAGGAAGTTTTAAAATCAATTTGTATGCCATTGTAAATGCCTTTTGGGTAAAAGGCCTTTTATGAAGTGCTAAAGGGTAATCGATTACATTAAAGGAAAGTTTTTTTTTAAGGTGAAGTTTTTTTTTTAAAACTTTGAGGGCTTTGTATGAAGTGAAAGGCATCTTTTAAAGGCAAAGGTCAAGGATAATTTTTTTTTTAAAAGGCAGTGAGAAGCACTTAAAGGACGGCAAGGGCATTTTTTTTTTTTTTTTTTTTTTTTTTTTTTTTAAGGCATTTTTTAATTAAAAGGGCATTCTTTATTTGAAAATTGGTTCTGGAGATTACTGTGTTTTTTTGCTGAAACTAGATGGCGAAAACTCAAAGTGTCCGTTTTGAGAGCGATGTGCTTGGAGCCTTGTTGTCCGAGGCTGAGGAGACGAGGAAGAGGTCGAATGCAGACACCTCTACATCAGAGGTAATGATGGCCAGAGGTCGCTTGAGAGAGAGACACTCCGGGGGAAAGCATAGCGACTCTCGTTCAAAGTCTAAAGGAAAGAAGAAAAAGGTGAAGTGCTGGCATTGTGGGAAAGCTGGACACCTGAAGAAGGACTGCTGGAAGCGACAGCAGCAAACTTCTAAAGCAGACTCTTCGACAGAAAAGAAGGAGGCAAATGCGACAGATACAGGTTCGGCATCTGGTTCAGGTATGAGCGACGAAGTGTTGTCTGTTAATATGTCAAATCATGATCAACATTGGTTGTTAGATTCCGGTGCATCAAACCACATGTGCATTCATAGAGAATGGTTTAAGACGTATAGATCAGTTAATGATGGAGTCGTGTACATGGGTAATGATGTCACATCTAATATTGTTGGGATAGGAAGTATACAACTGCAAATGTTTGATGGCACAACTAGAATATTAACAGATGTGAGACATGTCCCAGACTTAAGGAAAAATCTAATTTCACTGGGAGCACTTGACACGAATGGATATAAAACTGTAATTCAAGGTGGAGTTATGAAAATCTATAAAGGTATTTTACTAGTAATAAAAGCTAAGAAAGTAGGAAATCTGTTTCAGTTAGAAGGAAGAACAGGGTCAGTTCATGTGTCTACGGTGTCTGAACATGACAGTAGTTCCATTCGCCTATGGCATCAAAGGTTGGGCCATATGAGCGAAAGAGGGTTGAAAATTTTGGCTGATCGCAAGTTACTTCCTAATCTAAGATCTGGAAAGTTAGATTTCTGTAAGCATTGTTTGTTTGGCAAACAAAGTAAACAAAAATTTAAAACAGGCAAACATACTAGTAAAGGGATACTTGATTATATTCATTCAGATGTTTGGGGTCCAGCTCCTACATCGTCATATGGTGGTTCGTCGTATTTTGTATCATTTATTGATGACTTTTCTAGGAAGGTGTGGGTCTACATGTTGAAAAGGAAGTCTGATGTTTTTTCAGTTTTCAAACAATTTAGAGCATTGGTAGAAAACAGCACTGGTAGAACAATAAAATGTTTAAGAACTGACAATGGTGGTGAGTTTACTTCCAAGGAGTTTGAAAACTATTGCAAGGATGCAGGGATCGAGAGACATAAGACTATTGTTTATACTCCTCAGCAAAATGGAGTTGCTGAACGTATGAACAAGACTCTTTTGGAGAGAGCAAGGAGTATGCTGAGTAACGCTGGTTTGCAGAAGGAGTTGTGGACGGAAGCAGTGGCAACAGCTTGTTATGTGATAAACCGATCTCCATCGACGGCGATAGACTGCAAGATTCCGCAAGAGGTATGGAAAGGACACTCTTGTGACTATTCTAAACTCAGAGTGTTTGGTTGTGATGCATATTCTCTAGTGCCTAAACATCAGCGAACTAAGTTAGATCCAAAGTCTAAAAGGTATATCTTTGTTGGGTATGGTGTTGGAACAAAGGGATATAGATTGTGGGATCCTACTACCCGCAAAATCATCATCAACATAGATGTAAAGTTTAATGAATCCTCTCTTGTACAGTTAGATGTAGATAGTAGATTGAAACAAGATGATGTATTTGATTTTCAGCACATTCAGTTTGACAGCACTTCTAATGATAGTCATGATGACCATAGTTCAGATTCTAGTCATGAACAGGTTTCAGATACTAGTTATGAACAGGGTTCAGATATAGAGCGTGAACAGGTCTCAGATACTGGTCGGCAAGAAGTCCCTACAGGTGGTAGTCAGCCAATCGAGGAAGCACCAGAAACATCCTTAAGGAGGTCGACAAGAATCAAACGGCCACCGAGAAGGTATGATGATTATGTTACTTCAGTTGCATTTACTGCTAATGACAATGAACCTCTGTGCTATCAGGAAGCAATAGAAGGTTCGAATAGTGACAAGTGGAAAGTAGCCATGAAGGACGAAATGATGGCCTTGAGTAAGAACGGCACATGGGATCTGGTTGAGCTTCCGAAAGACAGGAAAACTGTGGGGTGTAAATGGGTTTTCAAGCTGAAACGGGTGTGAATGATACGGAGGACAGGTACAAAGCGCGACTGGTTGCAAAAGGGTTTTCTCAGAAAGCAGGCATTGACTTTCATGAGATTTTTTCACCAGTTGTTAAAATAGTTTCAATTCGAATTGTGTTAGCTTTAGTTGCTTTGTTTGATTTAGAGTTACAGCAACTAGATGTTAAGACTGCTTTTTTACATGGAGATCTAGATGAGGAAATTTATATGGAACAACCGGAAGGGTTTGTTCAGCATCGCAATAAGAAATTTGTCTGCAGGCTCAAGAAGTCATTATATGGCCTGAAGCAGTCGCCTCGGCAGTGGTATAAGAAGTTTGATTCTTTCATGTTGAGTCCGAAATATGTTAGAAGTGAATATGATCATTGTGTGTATTTCAAGCAATTGAAAAATGGCATGTTCATTATCTTAGTGTTGTATGTTGACGATATGCTTTTAGCAAGAAAAAGCATTGATGAAATCAACAGGTTGAAGACTTAGATGGCAAGGACATTTGATATGAAAGATCTAGGAGCAGCAAGACAGATTTTGGGCATGGAGATTTTCAGAGACAGGAGTAATGGTAAGCTATGGCTATCACAACAGAAGTATGTTGAGAAGATACTTTTGAGATTTGGTATGAATAATGTGAAGCCTGTGTCAGTCCCTTTCGCTTCCCATTTCAAGATTTCTTCGGGTTTATGTCCTAATATAGATGAAGAAAAGGATTATATGTCTCGAATTCCATATGCCAATGTAGTAGGATGTTTGATGTATGCGATGGTTTGTACTCGACCAGATATTTCACATGCAGTTGGGGTTGTCAGCAGGTACATGGAAAATCCGGGTAAAGAACACTGGTCAGCAATGAAATGGGTGCTTCGGTACTTGAGAGGCACAAGTAGTTATTGTATCACTTACAATAAGGGTAGTGAATTTGTTTGCGGATATGTTGATTCAGATTTTGCAGGTGATTTGGATAAGAGAAGGTCAACTTCAAGGTACGTCTTTACTCTTGCAGGTGGAGCTATCAGCTGGATGTCAAAGCTACAGAACATTGTTGCTTTATCCACTACTGAAGCAGAATACGTTGCTGCTTCGCATGCTTGCAAAGAGGCGGTTTGGTTGAAAGGTTTGCTTGGTGAGTTTGGTAGGTTACAGGACAACATCAGGTTACTTTGTGATAGTCAAAGTGCAATACATTTGGCTAAGAATCCGGCCTATCATAGTAAATATTATATGGTGGTTTTACATGGTGGTTTTACATAGTAAATATTATATGGTGGTTTTACGTGGTTTTACATGGTGGTTTTACATGGTGGTTTTACTTGAGACGTTTGTTGGTTTTACATGGTGGTTTTACGTGGCATTCGATCCACCGTCCGATCTTCCTACCTCGAAATCCACAAGGTTGAGGTCTTCAAGAAATTTCTAGGGTACGCAACAGATTTTACCACCGCAATCCACAAGGTGGTATTACATGGTGGTTTTACGTGGTATTATATGGTGGTTTTACGTGGTAAAACCACCATGTAAATATTATATGGTGGTTTTACGTGCTTAAATATTATATGGTGGTTTTACGTGGTATTTAGTAAACTGTAATTCCAACAAATATTTACCGGATTTCAGCTAAAAACAAACTTCTCGACTATTATGTTGCGTCAATAAACAACTCTGCTCGAACAATTGTTGTAGATGCACTTCGAAGCGGGAAATGGAAGCCATGTATCCATAACATGATTCAACTTTTTCTTCAACGATTCTTCAGCGTTTTAATTTTGAGTCGGTTTTACAAAAGGATGGAAACGCTTCATGTTACCCTTTCTGTAGTCGAAATTAATGTTGGATAACTTGCTTTGGACCTTTGACTCACTAGGAGATATTGCATCAGTGGAATTGGTCACGTGGACAAAAATCTCATGCGTCAAGTTTTTTTGTTGGAAAACCCGTGAGCATAAGAAACACGAAAAACGTGAATTAAAAAGGATGTGGCTCACTTCGAGGATTCGAGACTGAAATTCTGGGCAGAGAGATCTTCATGGCCCCATGGGTGATAAGCTGAGCACTCCCTCTCAGAACATCACGCCCTCTTCTCCCTTTCTATGACCAACAACCACAAAAGAGCTTCTCCCAAATTCCTCTAGAACTACTATCAAATCCTCTTCGAGCAACCATGTTGATGCGAGAGAACCTGAAAGGCATTCATCTCCGAGCATGCACATCGGGATCAATTAAATCCACGAGAGAACAACAACGAGGAAAGAAGAAAACCACGGTTTCTAAATTCCACGCTGTAGTTTCTAAATGCCAGATTTCATCAAGGGATTTGAGATCTGGATTTTCCGGCAAATTGTTGGACGTTTTCTTCAAATATGGTGAGATTTCATCCTCCTCTTACACACAATACGCACGCATGGAGAAATATATACAAAGACACGGATTTAACAATCACTCTCAGAACATCAATATGTTCTACTACATTTAAAAAATAATGATTCACTCTCCTACCTTTTTCTTGTTTACAAAGAATCATCTGTGATGGTGTTCACATCTTCTTGACTTTTCCTTATGGGAATCAAGTCATAATAGGGTCTTATACCATGTTAAAAAATAGAAAGAGAAATCAGAGAGATTAATATACACAAATCGCTCTTTTATGTTTGATTGATGAGAAGAGATATAAATATAGAGAACATAACACACTGATTTAATACATCTTGAAGGGAACTCACAATGACACATGGAAGCATAAGCAAAGATAAATATTAATGACAAAAAATAACTACTAAGCTTCCAAGATATTTAAAATAAGTACTTTTTATAGTAATAATAATATGACTACTATCAATTGAATTGTGTTTAGTTACCATTTTGAATAGAATAGGAAAAATCTCATTAGGCGACAAAAATTAGGAAATTTGTTGCTAGATTAACTCCGGTTTGTTGGGAGGGAGTTAATGCTAGCTAAATTTGAGTTGAGAGCTGTTAGATTCTCCTGCTATATAACAGATAGCCATACGGATGTTTTGGTGTGGGTGTGTGAGAATTGTAATCTCCTGTTTGAATTAATAAGATTGCCATTGCCCTGTTGTGTGGATGTAGCCCAGGAGGTTTGGGTGAACCACGGTAAAAATCACGGTGTCTCTTATGTGATCTGTTTTTCTGCTGTGTGTAAATTTAATGTTTGCGCTGTGTTAAACTCCAACAATTGTATTTTTAATATTTTTTAAAATATTTATGGAAGATTCGAAACTTGAATTTTATAATATAATATGGTAATCATTTAATTCTGTAATATAGTTGTTATTTAATTTTGTTAATAAAATTAAAAAATGATATATTTGTAATTTTTGGAGGACTACATCTTCATCATGTCCAATATATCACCTCAATCAGTGACTTTATATAAAGAAGTGTCTTAACAAATCACTCTATCACAAGCTAATCAAGACTCCATATGTAACATATTCCATACCAATTTTATCATAATTAAAAAAAAATTATCTTGCCATTGCGTTAACTATTCAATCATCGTTTTTAAGATAGTTACATTATTTAATTATCTTATTACTGAATTTACTTGTCCTAAGGTCAATTCCACACATACAAACATAATCATCTCACACTTGATTAATTATCTCACAATCATATATATATATATATATATATATATATATATATATATATATATATATATATATATATATATATATATATATATATATATATATATATGATATTAACCTTCGTTAAAAGATATCATACCGAATCCATAGCTTTTGGTACTTACAAACAAGTACGGCATATGGTACTACGTATAACCTTGAAAGTATGATTTCATTCGATTTATTTGTACCATATGATTTGCTGGATATTTGAAGGGTTTGATCCCAATCTGTATCCCAAGGTGTCACCACAGAAACATTAATAGCGAGGCTTAAATCTTTAATTTCTATCCGCATTCCACCATCGGCATTTAATGGGTTCGGGCTAAGTTATAACAGCTCAAGCTACATGTTGGTTTTATGAGTAGTTTTTACGTGGCATTCGATCCACGAAGTCCGATCTTCCTACCTCGAAATCCAACAAGGTTGAGGTCTTCGAAAATTTCTGGGGTTCGCAACGATTCTACACAAACTACCGGAGAACCGGTTTTCATTTTCGTTCGCTACAGTAACTTTGGACAGCTGCGCAACACCCTCTGGAGAAAACTGCCATAGAGGCTCCGTCAAAAGCCATCACGGCTTGATTTATCACTGAGTTTCTAAGTAAATCTGGCAAGTTGGTTTTCTACTTCCGGTTTATATTTCTTTCATTCGACATGAGTCTGTTGTTTTGGTTCGACCCCTTCTTAGTTGGGTGAGTCTTGAAGGTCTACACTGCTTCTTCTCGCAATTTCCCAAGTGCTCAGTTTTAATTAATAGGTAAGCTATTGCTTTCATGCTCGGGTTTTCATTTTATGATGTTTTCAGTTGTTTATTGTCTTACTGAGATTCCTTCAACGTAACCCAGCCGGTAATTTTCTTTATATGAACTTACTGCTTACTATCTCTGGTTATTGTTTATGGTAGAATCTGCTTTGCAAGTTTTGTAATGGTTCGACTGCATGTAGATTCCACTTTGGCGGCTCTACAGGGGTTCGAGTTACCTGCTTCACCTTGCTATCAGAACAGGTAAGTCAATTAAGCATTATACCCGTAATATTTCACATGTTTCAGTTCAAAATTCTCGCCTTTGCTTCCCTGTAGGCGAGGTTTATCCTTGTTATTAGTCTACCAGCGACTAAGGGCTTCTTGTTTATTCAGTCATTTACATTATGAAGCTCTGCTTCCAAGTTTACTGTTATATGGATTTTTACCCTTGTATAAGAAATGACATTCTCTTCTTTTATTTTCGGTTCTCGAATATTATCATTTGTTTTGGTTAGGAATGAGGGTTTGTCCCTACGTTCGAACAATGCCCCTCCATGGAAAAGTAATGTTAACATTTGACTTCTGATATGTATATTATTAATTTTTGTACTAATTCAAACTGTAATATTCATATATCTCCGAGAGGTACTTGAACCTTTGTAAGGTTTTGATTGATCGCTTCCTACAGTATTTATGATAGGACTGAAATAACAGAGAATAAATCATTATTTGATATTGTGCTCTTCTTTCCACTCAGATTGTTAGCTAAATTGCGATACTGAGGGTTTATGTGGATTTCTCCAATATTGTTTAGCACTATTTCTAAACTATATTTCACAATAGTAGTCTACATGTAGTTTTAAAGCTTTATGCCATATATAAATCCTGTTTGTGTGAATGTAAATTTTATAGTGTACTGTTTATGTATTTTATTTTTACAATACTATGATTTTGTCAGTTTGTCTTTGCAAGAGAAATGATAATCCCTGCAAGTTATAGCCCACTACTGAAGATTTTCTCTCATATTGTTACATCAGTTATGCAATTCTATTTAAGCATGATAATCAGGGTTACACATTGCTGCTCTACTTTACTGTTTCTTTCTTTTTAGTTCAACAATATTTCTTTATTCAAATAATCTAAAGAAAATGTCCAGACCATAACTTTCCATGTAATATCATAGCTATCGACGACGATCTACCCAAAACCTTCATTAGAGGGGTCGGGGTTTACAGTCCTCTTTTTTATATATTTAACTAGCTTCTAACACTTTATTTATGGAATTTTATGTTAACTGTAACATAACTATAACAGGAAAAATTATAGTAATATCTCAAACCGAATATTCAGAACTAAAATCTTACCACTTAAATTCTCAATTACAGTAACAAAATTTACTTACCTGTTCACTTTTTTGTGACTGATATTTTATTGCCTCCTGTCCGCGAGTGAGGCTATTACGTCCTCCAAATCTCCGCTGTGCTCCAAGCCTGGGACTCGTGGTGAACAGGAAACCTGGAAGAGATCTCGGGACAATCTGGTCCAATCTCCAATAAGCTTCCCGAACAAAACCTTCATCCTTCCAGGTAGCTTCCTCTGGACCAAAGTGCTTCCAATGCACTTTAACCTGGGCGATGGCTCGTTTCCGGAGCATGATTTCCCTCTGATCGATTATACTGTGAGGTTCGACCAGAAATTCTCTGTCCGGCTTGACCTGCAACACAGATTTTTAATCAATTTATTTTGCATAAATCTTAACTTTTTAATCAATTTGGTATACATATTCTACCTAAATATTCTGCCAGTGAATTATATGTTTTGAATCATGTATGTATATTTTCAACAGTGATACATGAAATATGTTATGCACTCGAATATGATTGGGCAAAGCCAAACGGTAAGCCACAGGTCCTACTCGTTCCAATATTTGGAATGGACCACAAAATCTAGGGGCTAACTTGACACAAGTTGCCCATCTCAAAGTTATTTTCTTTGGCTTGATCCTTACATACACATGATATCCCACTTCAAATTCCCGATAGGTCCTTTTATTGTCTGCATATATTTTTTGTCTATCTTGTGTTGCCTTCAGATTTTGTTGGATTTTCTTTACTTCGCTTTCCATTTCAGCCAACATGTTGGGTCCAAGCATCAACTTGTTTTCTGGGCTTCTCCAATTAATCAGAGTTCTACATTGACGCCCATACAATGCTTCAAATGGACTCATCTTGAGTGACTCTTGATAGCCATTGTTGTATGCGAACTCAACTAGATGTAGGTACTCCTCCCACCTAGTTGGTTGTTGCATTACATACATACATAACATATCTTCCAAAATTTGGTTCACTCGCTCTGTATGAACATTGGTCTGTGGATGATATGCAGCGTTGAATTTAATCTGAGTTCCCAATCTAGTGAACAGTGTTTTCCAAAAGGCTGATGTAAATTTTACATCCCTGTCAGAAATGATAGTCTTTGGAATACCATGCAATCTAAATATTTTCCGCATGAAAATATCTGCTATCTGCATGGTCTTGTAAGTGGATTGTACCGGTATAAAGTGTGATGATTTACTCAACTGATCCACCACTACCATCATTGAATCATTATGCCTCTTGGAATTTGGTAGTCCGGTAATAAAATCTAGCGAGCTCACCTCCCATTTCCATTCAATTATTGGTATAGGCTGCATCAGTCCAGCTGGATGCCGGTGCTCTACTTTTACCTGCTAGCATTCTATACATCTGTTTAGATATTCTACAATATCCTTCCTTATTTATGGCCATAAGTAATCTTTCTTCATTTCTGTTAGCATATTGTGATAACCAGGATGTCTGGAGTAGTTACTACGATGGTATTCATCCAAAATTAGTTCTTTCAACTCCATCCTTTTAGGAATGAAAATTCTTTTCTAGAATTTTAGCATCCCATCCTTATCAATTTCATAATCTGCAGATTTTCCTTGATCCTTGGATTCTTTTGCTTGCTGCCACATAAATTTGTATTCAGGATCTTTATTCGCCTCTGATTTGATTAACCTCATTATAATATATTTCATAAATACTATGCAATCTTCTGCTTAAGGCATCAACTACTCTGTTCTCCTTACCTTTTATGTGTTGCATATTGATATCAAATTCACTTAGGAAAGAATTCCATCTTGCTTGGCAAGAATTAAGATCAACTTGTTTAAAGTAACTGGTTAAACTGTTGTGATCGATTTTGAGTACAAATATTTTTCCAAGTAGATAATGCCTCCATATCCAGAGTGCATGCACCACTGCGGTTAACTAAAAGTCATATGTTGAATACCGTTGTTCATGTTCTTTTAATTTACAGGACTCATAAGCAATTACCTTACCTTCTTGTGATAGAATCGCCCCAACACCTTCTTTGCATGCATCCGTGAAAACTTCAAATTCTTTATTAGGATCTGCTACTCTTAACACAGGTGTTGTTGTTAATAATTGTTTTAGCTTTTCAAAACCTTCCTGGCACTCCCTTTTCCATTTAAATACTTTTCCTTTCCTTTGCATTGAAGTGAGAGGAAAAGCAATCTTTGAAAAATCTTTAATAAACCGTCGGTAATAACCGACCAGCCCCATAAATGATCGTATCTCTGCCACATTTTGAGGTATCGTCCATTCCATAATTGTTGTGATTTTTTCAAGATCTAATGCGATGCCTTTAACAGTGATTACATGTCCAAGGTACTGTATTTCTTCCTTGAAGAAATCACATTTACTGAATTTTGCATATAATTGATGCATTCTCAACATTTCCAGCACTATTCGCAAGTGTTCTTTGTGTTCCTCTACATTCTTAGAGTAAACTAAAATGTCATCAATAAAGATCAGCACAAAGTTATCTAGATAAGGGTGAAATATACCATGCATTAATCTCATGAAGGTTGCAGGTGCATTGGTCAACCCAAAAGGTAGCACCACAAATTCGTAATGCCCATACCCTGTACGAAAGGCAATTTTATGTATGTCTTCATCCTTTATTCGGATCTGATGATATCCCGATCTCAGATCTATCTTTGAAAATATTGTGGCTCCCTTTACTTGATCAAATAGATCATCTATTCGTGGCAACGGATATGTTTTTAACAGTTAATTTATTCAACTGACGGTAATCCATGCACATCCACATAGTTTCGTCCTTTTTCTTCACAAATAATACAGGTGCTCCCCAAGGTGATACACTTGGTCGTATATATCCCTTATCCAATAATTCCTGCAGCTGCATTTTTAACTTAGTTAATTCCGGTATGCTCATTCGATAAGGTGCTCTTGAAATTGGTGACGCTCTCGGTAACAATTCTATCGTAAAATATATATCCCTTCTAGGTGGCAAACCTAGTATTTCTTCATGAAATACATCCTTGAACTCCTGCACTATTGGTATAGTTTCCAACACTGGAGTCTTCTCTTTAGAGTTAGTAAAGCCCACCTGAATAGCGCACAACTGACATCCTTTCCTCATGCATCTGCCCATTTGAGATGTGATTGGGCGCAGCTGTAAGGGATTCTTTATTCCTTGTATTTCCTGGTGAGTGCCATCTTGGTATCTGTAGTAAATAAAATTTTCTTTGCAGTCTACCAGTGTCCAATGCATTTCTAACTAATCCATACCAAGTAACACATCATAATATCCCAATGGAAAAATATTCAAATCCACAGTTAGTTGCTGCTCATTAATTTTTAGTGCACAGTTCATTATTTTAGCACTAACTTCTCTCTCCCGTAGCTAACTGTAATAGCCATGATTTTCTAAATTTCTGAATTGATAATTTACAACATTCTACTATTTTTAGACTTATATAGCTTAAACCTGCACCAGGATCTACCAAGATACAAACAGATTGGGATAACAATTTACCTTCCAGCTCAATCATTGTGGGCTGATAGTCAGCTTGTCGATCCTCCAAGGCAGCATTAATCCTGGGTATGTTTCTGGCAACATCACCCACTATTGAGGCTTCCTTCAGATTGGCTACTGTTTCACTTCTTCCTCACTGAGGACAATTTCGATAATAATGAGCCTCCCCATAGCCCCAACATTGTAAAGGTGGTTTTTGATTTTTCATTTGCTCCAGCTTACTAGAAGCTTCTGCAAGTTTTTCATCTATAGGTCACCTTACCCTTTGATGATTTTTACCAAACTGCTTACTAACTGAACTCCTCACAGTACCTTTAAAATTACTGGTTTTATTTCTTTTGAAGCCAAAGCTACCTTTATGTTCTTTCTTTGTCTGCCAGCTTTTACCTTGCTCCACCTTGGCTTTTGCTTGCTGGTGGCACATTCTGGCCTTTCTGATAGCCTCATCCATCGTTTTAGGATTTACAAACTCTATACGTTCTTTCATATGAGTCGGAAAACTACTTAGGAATCTCTGCACCTTAGCTTTTTCATCTCTCAAGTAAGGTACATAACACAATAATGAAGGAAATTTAGTGATATATTCATCCATTGTCATTTTTCCTAACTTCAATTCATGGAATTCCTTTGATTTATCATCGTAAAAGCGTTCGGTTAAGTACTTATCCTTAAAATACTACTAAAATGCATCCCAAGTTACATCTTGGTCATCTATATTACGAACATTTTTCACTTCCTCCCACCATAAGGTGGCTTTCTCCCTTAGTTGATAAATAGATAATCTTGCCTTAAGATTACTGTTGTATTCATATACTTGAAAATATTTATTCATATTAATTAGTCATACTTCAACTACTTCCTCATCAACTCCATCAAACATAGGGGGCTTGATTTTCCTAAATTCGCCTTGAAGCTCTACCTTCTGCCTTTTTACTTCCCTTGAATCCAATACGTTATCAGATTCAGCTTCATTGTAATTTATATTTCGATTACTATGCTGCGACTGAATCCTGTCCATTTTGTCTATATCATGATCTCTGGTTTGCTGTTCAAATCTTTCCCAAAATTCTCTATCAAAACTGGGCTTTTTATTTTCTTGATTTTGTTTATCAGAGAGACTTTTCAATATCCTCTCTTGTTCTTACATTAGTCGTGCATTATCATTTCAAACCTTTTCCATTTCTTCTTGTATTTTTTGTAAAATATTTAAAAGGATACAAGTTTGGTGTTGTTGTTCCTTTAATAAGCGACTTGTTTGCTGGTGTTGTTCTACCCCCAGCTATATCCACATTTCTAGGTTTAATTCAGATCGGGGTTGTGTCTCCTCAACACTGGGAGGTGGCTACTGTGTCGTTGTCCTCCTCATATTATCATGTTAAACTCTTCCTCTTTATCTCTGTGCATTCATTAATACGCAACTTACAGCGTTAGTTGACCCTTGAGGGTCCCAGCATTACAACGCTACTCTGATACCACTTGTAACATGTTCCATACCAATTCTATCATAATTAAAAAAAAATTATCTTGCCATTGTGTTAACTATTCAATCATCGTTTTTAAGATAGTTACATTATAATTATCTTATTATTGAATTTCCTTGTCCTAAGGTCAGTTCAACACATACAAACATAATCATCTCACCCTTGATTAATTATCTCACAATCATACAATATAGATATATATATGCTATTGACCTTCATTAAAAGATATCATACCGAATCCATAGCTTCTGGGTAACGCAAACAACTCTGGCATATAGTACTACGTATAACCTTGAAGTACGATTTCATTCGATTTATTTGTACCATATGATTTGGATATTTGAAGGGTTTCATCCCCAATCACCTTATCCCAAGGTGTTGGCCTGGAAACATTAATAGCAGAGGCTTAAATCTTTAATTTTCCATCCGCATTCCACCATCAGCGTTTAATGGGTTCGAGCTAAGTTATGGCAATAGCTGTGTTGGTTTTACGTGGCATTCGATCCATCGTCCGATCTGCCTACCTCAAAATCCACAAGGTTGAGGTCTTCAAGAAATTTCTAGGGTACGCAACCGATTTTACCCCAAACCCTTGTTCTAGTTTTCATTTTCGTTTCCTCTCCACGGAAGGGTTGAGCTTTGCAACACCCTACCAGTTTCGCATGCCATAGAGGCTACAACGGAAGCCATCACGACTTGATTTATCACTAAGTTTCTAAGTGAATCTGGAAAGTTGGTTTTCTACTTCCAATTTATATTTATTTCATTCAGCATGAGTCTGTTGTTTTGGTTTGGCCCCTTCTCAGTTGGGCGAGTCTTGAAGGTCTACACCACTACTTCTCGCAACTGCCCAAGTGCCCAGTTTTAATTAACACGTAAGATATTGCTTTCATTCTCGGGTTTTTGTTTTATGATGTTTGCAGTTGTTTATTGTCTTACTGGGATTCCTTCAATGTAACCCAACTGGTAATTTTATTTATATGAAATTACTGTTTACTATCTCTGGTTATTGTTTATGGTAGAATCTGCTCCGTAAGTTCTGCAATGGTTCGAATGCATGTAGATTCCACCTTGGCGGCTCTGCAGGGGTTCGAGTTACCTGCTTCGCCTTGCTATCACAACAGGTAAGTCAATTAAGCATTATACCCATAATCTTTCACATGTTTTATTTCATAATTCTCGCCTTTGCTTCCCTGCAGGCGAGGTTTATCCTTATTATTAGTCGACCAATGACTAAGGGCTTCTTGCTTATTCAGTCATTTACATTATGAAGCTCTGCTTCCAAGTTTACTGTTATATGGAGTTTTACGCTTGTATAAGAAATGACATTCTCTTCTTTTATTTTCGGTTCTCGAATATTATCATTTTTTTGGTTAGGAACGAGGGTTTGTCCCTGCGTTCGAACAATGCCCCTCCATGGAAAAGTAATGTTAACATTTGACTTCTGATACGTATATTATTAATTTTTGTGCTAATTCAAACTGTAATATTCGTATAACTCCGAGAGGTGATTGAACCTCTGTAAGGTTTTGACTGATCGCTTCCTACAGTATTTATGATAGGACTGAAATAACAGAAAACAAATCATTAGTTGATATTGTGCTCTTCTTTCCACTCAGATTGTTAGCTAAATTGTGATACTGAGGGTTTATGTGGATTTCTCCAATATTGTTTAGCACTATTTCTAAACTATAATTCGCTATAGAAGTCTGCATGTAGTTTTAGATATTTATGCCATATATAAATCATGTTTGTGTGAATGTAAATTTTACAGTGTACTGTTTATCTCTTTTATTTGTACAATACTATGATTTTGTCAGTTTTTCTTTGCAAGAGAAATGATAATTCCTGCAAGTTATAGCCCACTACTGAAGATTTTCTCTCATATTGTTACAATAGTTATGCAATTATATTTAAGCATGATAACCAGGGTTACACATTGCTGCTCTAATTTACTATTTCTTTCTTTTTAGTTCAACAGTATTTATTTATTCAAATAATCTAAATAAAATGTCCGGACCATAACTGTCTGTGTAATGTCATAGCTATCGAGGATGATCTACCCAGAACCTTCATTAGAGGGGTCGGGGTTTACAGTCCTCTTTTTTAATATATTTAACTAGCTTCTAACACTTTATTTATGGAATTTTATGTTAACTGTAACATAAATATGCCAGGAAAAATTATAGTAATATCTCAAATCGAATATTCAGAACTAAAATCTCACCACTTTAATTCTCAATTACAGTAACAAAATTTACTTACCTGTTCACTTTTCTGTGACTGATATTTTATTGCCTCCCATCCATGAGTGAGGCTATTACGTCCTCCAACTCTCCCTCGTGCTCCAAGCCTGGGACTCATGGTGAATAGGAAACCTGGAAGAGATCTCGGGACAATCCGGTCCAATCTCCAATTCCAGTATCCACAGAAAAAAATTGAATATTCCACTAATACTACTAGTGCAGAATTTTTCTCAGTAATTTCTTCCTTTTCATTCAAAAACAGACCACCCCCAAACCTCACTGGGATTCCATCTTTATACTCAGAGGTTGGGTAACTGTTCCAACTGAATTCTGTTCAACCAATCCTGAGATCTGGAAATTATCTTTTTCACTATCAGTCTTTCACTTATGGAACTAATTCCACAATTAGTTTCTTTCTATTATTCAAGAAATTAAATTTCTGTTCACAAAATTTATTTTTCAATATAATAAAAATAATTGTTTGCAAAACTTCTAATAAATATCTTAACAACTAGTTAACAGATAAACCAATGGTTACACCATAGACTAAAATAATATATATTAAAAATAATTAAAATATATAATTTATAATGTAATAAAATTTATTATTTTATATTAAAAAATAGTTGAAAGAAAAGAAGCAAAAATCACGATTAAATGGCAATTTTTAAAAAAATTGAGATTTTTTCGCAAGGCCGATTTAATTGGCGATATTTTGAGTTTAAAAAATTCACCAAAAAATTGCGATTTTTTGGAAAAAAAATCACGATCCGATAGGAAATAATCACGGGCCCTCAAAACAACGAGTTTTGAAGTTGTGATTTTGATTTTTTTTGTCTCATTTTTGCAATGAGCGGTTTTCTATAGAGAGCTAAGGACTGAAGGAGAGCTAAGGAGGAGGATAAGTGATCTACAAGGGAAAAAGTAGAAAAAAGTGAAGAATTTTAGTAAGCCAAGCCAACAAAATTCGAATTTGGACCAAGTTTCTTCAGCAAAACGTTTTTTCCAGGTATGGGCATTAAATTTGACCATTTTTTTTGTTTTTTTGTTTTGTTCTTCCATGGGTTTCTATCACCCATGTATTTTTCATCATTTTTTTTTTAATTAAGAGGAGATGGTTTATTTTGGTCAAAAATGCAAAAAATTGGTTGTTAAATTCATTTTTTATATTTCTTCTTGTGCTCCAGTTTTCAACATGTATTTTTTCTCATTATTTTTGCATTGAGTTGAGGGTTTTTTTTTGTGAAAAATTCAAAATGTTGTATGTAAAATTGTAAATTTTTTCTTTTATTTTTTAGCTTACAATTTTTCTTGTGCCCTAGGTTCAAATTTCAAAGTTCAAAGTTCAAATTTCATCTTATAGTAAAACTCAAGAGTCAATAGTTCAATAAATTTACAAACATGCTAAGGAAATTGAGTTTGACCGATCAAACTTGAGTTGCAAGTTATGTGGTCAACACATGACAGGGGGGTATACAATTGAAATACCACTTGGCACAAATTCCTAGACATGAAGTAGGCCCTTGCACAAATACCAATCCAGAAATAATCAAAAGAGTCGTCAAATCATTGGAATAAATAGAGACAATGAAACTCAACAAGGCAGCTCTGAAGAGTCAAATATCAGGATTTAGAGTTGACCGTGAAAGTGGTAGTGGTTCTTCAGCATCAGTATCTTCTACACCCAACCCGGTAGATGCCTCCTCATATTTTGTTCCTAAAACCACTCCTGGTGCACAACCATCTATCTCCTCACTTATTGAAAAAAAGGAGAAGGAAGAAGCTGACAGGTTATTGGGCAAACTATTTCTTTGGAGTGATATTCCTTTCAATGTTTCCAGGAACAATCCATTTTATCAGGCTACGATTGATGTTATCACTGTTGTTGGTCCAGGATACAAAGCCCCTTCATATGATGAATTTAGAGGGTGCATTCTTCAAAATGAGAAATTTGACTGCACCAAGAGATTGGAGGACTAAGGGCATCATGGGAAGTCACAGGATGCACTGTGATGTCAGATGGTTGGACTGATCAAAAGGGTAGGACCCTTATTAACTTCTTGGTAAGTTGTCCCAAGGGGACAATGTTTATGAAATATGTTGATGCATTTGAACATGTCAAATATGCATGATTATTATTTGATTTATTGGATGTGTTCATTCTGGAGGTGGGTCCCCAAAATGTTGTCCAAATCATAACGAACAACACTGCAAACTATGTTGATGCTGGCAAGATGCTTATGGAGAGGGATTCAAGCATATTTTGGACACCTTAAGCTACACATTGCCTTGATTTGATGTTGGAGTACATAGGATATATTGATTTTGTCAAAGATATTGTAGAGTCATCAAAGAGAATTACAAAATTTATATATAATTATGCATCTGTGCTTCATTTGATGAAAACATTCACCAACAAGAAGGAGTTGGTGCACCCTACTATTACACGATTTTCCACTAGTTTCATATCTCTTCAATCCCTCTTGAATTCTATGTGGGATTTGAAGAGAATTTTTCTTTTAGAGGAGTGGTGTGCTTTTACTGTCAACCACAAACCAGAGGGAGAGGCTATCTGCAGGTTGGTTTCATATCAGGAAAGCTTCTGGGCGGGATTGCAAGAGGTGTGCAACATTACTGAACCTTTGGTAAAGGTTCTCAGATTGGTTGATGGAGAGAAGCCCGCAATGGGATACTTGTATGAGGCCATGCATAGGGCCAAAGAAGCCATTCACAGCTACTATGATGATCAAGGTGATGAGGGGTTTCAGAAACAACTTCTTGTATTGGAATTGATTCATGACAGATGGAACAACACACTCCATTGTCTCATTCATGCTGCAGGGATCTTCGTGAACCCCAAATTTTCTTACTCATGTATTTTCCTATTTGATGTTGAGGTCATGGATGGATTTTTCACTTGTGTTCAGAAGATGGTGCCATCTCCATCAAAACGTGCAGATATATTCAAAGAAATGGAGGTATACAGAATGGCAGGTGGCACCTTGAGCTTTGACATGGCTGTCCAGGATAGGACTACTAAAATGCCAGGTAAGATTTTCATTATTTTAAAATTTTTCTTATTTTTGTAACTTTATAAGTTTATCTTATTTGTTGTAACTTGTAACTTGTAGATGCATGGTGGAGGAGCTACGGTGGCAGAATACCAAAACTCCAAAATATTTCCATTAGAATACTAAGCCAAACATGTAGCTCTTCAGGATGCGAACACAACTGGAGTATATTTGAAAAAATACACACCAAAAAGCTCAACAGGTTAAAAACGTAAAATATTCCAACTGATTTTTTGAATTCATTAATTTTATTTTTTAATTATTAATTTATTGTTTATAATATATATTTTTAATCTATTAATTTATGACCCTTGTACAGTTTGGAGTCCCAACGCCTCAATGACATGGTTTACATCTACTACAATCTTAGATTGTGGGTGAGACAACTTGAGAGGACACCTGATATGGAGGCCATCTCTTTAGATGCGATTGACACCATTGCTGAATGGAGGGTTGAGGCTGAGAGGCTTGTCATTGAGTCAGCCCCTGATTGGATAGAGTAGGAGGTAGTGGAGGGGGAGGAGGATGAGGAGGAGGAGAAGCAACAATAGGAGTAGGAGGAAGAGGTGACACTACCTACCCTTGCTACCGGTAGAGGACGTGGTCTACCTCCTTTAGCTCTTGGTGCTTCAGGTTCCCATTCTGGTGCTTAAGGTTCTACTTCTAAAGCACAACAGAGTCCATTTCTAGCCCCGTCAACTTCTTCATCTAGAGGGAAAGCTATTACATTTTCTCGCAAGAGGGGTAGAGGAAATCAATAGTATTGGACCATAGTTTATATGGTGCATTCCTTTGTATATGACATTACGACCCATGATATGAGATACATTATTATATTTTTTGTTGATATTTTGAGGCTGAGTTGACTTTTGAGACTCAGGACTTAGTATTCAGGACATGATTCAGTTTTATGTGTGATGTAGTGCTAGACATGATATTACACATCTTATATATTAGTTTTTTTTTCATATTTATGTGTTAATGCATTTATTTTATGTTTTGGATGCTTTAGATATTAAAAAAATTCAAAAAATTGAATATTTTTGTATGTGCCGATTTTTTCCCCTCGCCAATTTAATCCCGATCACAATTTTCAAAACATTGGTTAACAGAATGGAGGAAAGTATTTATCAAAATAGATTTAAAAAATAGTTAGAGGGGTTCTCCATTTCTCTCAACAACGTAAGGGATAATTATATTTCTAAATGGAAAATAGATAATAATTCTAAATCGAATTAAAAAAAACTAACACGTGCCTATGGTTCCATCCCTCATAGAATGGTTTGGCAACACTATGGAAAATGATTCAAAATGTTAGCCTTAAGTGATCCCAAACAAATTAATCACATGGCTACTAAGAATTAACACATTATCATATATTTTTTGGTCATTTAAATAAATTAACATGGCTTTTTATTATTTTGGTATTTATTTGAAGTTTTCTTGGATTTCTACTACATTTAAATATCGATATGCAGTATAATTTCTACGACCTCTGATCACAAGTTTCTGCTATTCGAGAAAAAAAAAAATAGCTCTGGATCACAAGTTGCTTTTGATAATTTCTAACCCAAAAATCCTGAACCTCCAAAATGTATTTATGTGTGAACTCAAAATGCGAGATTCGCCTGCCTCTCTTTCTAAACGTGGAATATTTTTGGGGACGCTTCTAGAAAGGAGTTGTTTACTGAGGCCACAAAATAGTCTGGATTGTAATTTTTTATTGAAATTTGATATAAAATTTTCAAAAAATTAGATAGTTAAAGTTTTTGAATCATTTTTTGATGGTGGAAATGGATTCAACACCATCAAAAACCACTGAGGTACCCAAAATCCTGAAATTTGACAACTATAATCTAGATTTTCAAAGATTTCTGCCAAATATTTTCATATTCTTACATAAATTTCTAAGTAATTTTGTGAGTTTTTTTAAACTATTGCCTACAATAAATATCAATAGTTGGTATGTATATTAAATATGAAGATTCATAATGAAGCGGTTAATTACTTCAATTCTCTTTATAGGACATGGGAGGAGCAGTGTTATGAGGATCAAATGTGGGCATTAAAGGAGATCCCGAAAATGTTTGAAGCTGATACTTTACAAGATTTCAGGAAGTCGATAAGAAAAGAGGAAATATTAAGGGTCTTAAAATCATTTGTTGTTGATAAAATTCTGGGGCCCGATGGCTGGACCCCGGATTTTTTTTATTTTCTTTGCGGAATTTTTTGTTGAGCACATCAGGGATATGGTGGAGGAAGTTAAATCTATAGCCAAGGTGAGTGGAGCTATAAATTCTACCTTTTTAGCTTTGATCCATAAATCCAAAGGGGTGGAATCCTTTGATGATTTCCGACCAATTTATTTATGCAATACTTTGTATAAATTCAACTCTTAGACTATAATAGAAAGGTTTAAGATTGTTTTATCTAGATTTATTTCTCCTGACCAAGTGAGGTTCTTAAAGGATAGAAGCATTCATGATGCAGTGGCCTCTTCTCAGGAGGTCATTCATTTGATTCATACAAGGAAAATGAAGGCATTGGTTATAAAATTAAACCTCAATAAAGCTTATGATAGGGTCGAATGGGGGATACTTAGGCTTATTTTATATAAGATTGGCCTTGATAGGATTTCAGTCAACTGGATTATGGGGTGTGTGGGTAAAACATCTATGGCTATTATTATCAATGGTGTTGCAACTAGATTTTTCAAGCTCGGTTGTGGATTAAGGCAATGTTGTTCTCTTTCCCCTCTTCTGTTTATTATGATAGTGGATCCTTTTAGTACCCAGTTAAGTATGGTTATTAGATCGATACATATTAGAGGGATTAACATATCACAATGTAGAGAGATATCTCATCATCTCTTTGTAGATGACATTCTGCTTTTTGGATTGTTGAATATGAAGGTGTGGCAAAACTTTTATGATATTTTTTCAAAGTTCTGTAGGGCCATAGGTATGTTGTGTAATACTGATAAATCCTGTATTTATCACGATGAGGAAGGTGAGGACTTGGATGTGTCGATTGGAGCTATGTTTAACATAAAAATTGCCCCTTTGAGTTCAGGATTCAAATACTTGGGGTTCCATATGAAACCCAATAAATATGGGATCAAGGACCAGCAATGGATGATAGAAAAAGTAAGAAAATGAATTCAGGGTTGGACTACAAGGTGGCTGTCTAAAGGTTGTAGACTCACATTGGCACAGGCGGTCCTACAACAAATTATGGTATTTTGGGCCCATATATATGTGATCCCTACAAATATTCTAAAAAGCATAAGGAGCATTATTATAAATTATATATGGAGTGGAGGAAAGGAGGATGGAAATATGCATTTAGAAAGATGGGAATTGATAATGAAACCTATGGAAAATGGAGGATGGGGACTCAAAGATTTTCATTTATTTGGCAAAGATCTCATAATGAAGTCTATGTGGAGAGGCCTAAATTATAAAGGTATTTGGAGTGAGATAATACAGAATAAGTATATAAAGAATAGTGGAATGGAAGACCTTTACTTACTGGGCTGGAAGAGCCACAGGGGTGGATCAATAATCTGGAATGGTTTTAAACAAACTTGGACTTGTTTCTCATCTAATTTAAAACGACAATTTGGTGATGGGGAAAAGATATTATTAGGACACTTAGGGTTGCGAGGATCTCCGATCTCTGTCCCTCTCAGTGTTGAGCTCATTCAATAGCTGAATGGAAAGGGGTTTTTCTTTCTGGTTCAATCAGTAAAAGAATCACTCAACGGGAGCCCAAGATGGATGACAGCAAAGGATCTAAATCTGAAAGGACATATTAAAGAGGAATTGGAGGAGTACAACGAAGAGTTGAGGAGACAGGGTCTGCTAATGAATAGAGGAGGTGATGAGGTCGTTTGGAGGGGAGAGACAAAATTTAATATGCCGGTTGTCAGGGATTCATACAAAAAATTATTAAGTACAACAGCCACATGTGCAGAGATCAGTGTCTACAGGAAAATCTGGCAAAATAGTGTAGAAATAAGGATGAATATTTTCCTGTGGTTGGTTCTCTAGGGGAAAATTTTAACATGGGATACCCTCCAAAAAAAGGATGGATAGGACCAGGCCTCTACAGATTATGCATGGGAGGAGCTGAGAATAATTTTCATCTATTCTATGACTGTGTCTTTGTAAGGAAAGTGCTGGAAATTCTGGGAGTTTTCTTCAAGATAAATATTCCAGCATTGGCAAACACTTCAGATTTTATCTTATGGTGGCACAATAGAGATGCATCATTGAGGAATATATCGGCGATTTATCACTGGCATATTTGGTGTGGAAGAAATAAGTGGATCTTTGAGGAAGTTAGTTATAGCCCGGAGAAGATTTCAAACTTGGTCTTCCAATCATGGGATGTTACAAAGATCTCATTGAAACCCCCTGTGGACATGTCAGGAAGAATGAGACCGCATGAGATTCACTTTCCAGCAAGTTTCTTTGATGGTGCCTCCCAACAAACCCAGTGTGGGTGTGGAGCTTGCCTGATGATCTCTCCAAACTACCACTATAAGCTTTACTGGTATGGAGGTCCAGGAACAAATATGAAAGCGGAAGTCATGCAACTATGCGGTTTAATCTAGTTTGCAAATCATATTAGCATTAAGGACTTGTGGGTATATGGAGATTCACAAATTCTCGTAGATCATCTAAATAAGTGTATTGCAATAAATTTAGGAACCTTTAAGGCATGGCTGGATAGGATCAATCACTTTAGAAAAATATTTCTCCCTTATACATTTCAATCATATTTTTAGGGATAAAAATTGTCAGGCAGATAGATTATCGAAGAAAGGTTTGCAGGGAGTTTTTGAAGATATGCACTATTCGTTTTATGATTCAAATAAACACGGAGCAATAGGGATGGTAAAGTTCTATTAGGATGGTGGAATATTCAGTTTTGCATATTTGTTCAGGGTAATAGACTTCTAGACTGGTGTCGTTTTTATCTTTCCTTAAATAGTTTTTTAAGTGATATGTCAAAATGAAGAAATGTCAGAACATGTTTAATAATTGTAGGAAGACGCAGTGGAGGATGTATCTGGGGTTGTACTCTTTCTTTTGCCTATACATGATATATATATTGCTGATAGAGTAAGCAGCAATATTACAAATGGCAGCCACCCTCTAAACATTTCTGCTAGTTTTTTACAGCGGAATTTTTTGTAACAATCCATTTTATGTCTCGGATCCTCTCTTTGGACCATATCGGAGAGGGCACGACTGGTGCGGTCATGGTTTTTTTTTTATAAATGTTTTTCTGATTTAACTTTTTACTAGGTAAAGAGCCTTGGACTACTTTAAAGCTGAGCAATATTTGTTTAGAAAAGATAATCTTTTGACATAGAATTGTTATAGAAGAAGAAAACGAATGTATGACATATGAGAAGTATTAAACTCTTGATCTCGTACATAATATAAACGAGAAGTTTTTTCTACTGGAAAAAAAAAATGAAATGTATATTGAATACGATAAGCAACACAATATATGTAGTTTTTTCATACAAAAATTGAGATGGAGAAAATGCATGGTAGACTTTGAGTTGGTGGGAGTGGCCTTCCATGTCAGACCACCTTAATATTGTTAATTTTGAAAACCCTGGATTTCATATATAATCGTTTTCAATGTTTGCAGATGATAGTGTGCGTTAAGAATTTAATGAGAAAAAGAGTGTGGCCATTTGTCGTTATGTTTCCTTTATAAATTTTCGAAACGCCTATCTTTCATGGGCCTCCCACTTAAATCACTTTGGCATCCATTTTGCGTCATGGCTGAGCTCATAGATATTTATTTTGTCTATTTATAAATGTACATGTTTTTATGTGCACAATGGGTGTTATGTATTTTTGGGTGTTATATATTTTTGGGTTGGCTAGCAACATTTAGATTTTAGATATTTTTTTTGTTTATTTATAAATGTATGGTGCATTTTTTATGTGCTCAATGGGTGTTATATATTTTTGGGTGGGTATCTAGAGCGTCATTGCACACAATACTGAAAAACAATATATGATTTTATTTTATTTTGGCATTTATATCATTGTAAGATCTTGGTAGATCTTAGTGAATGAATATGTTTATGTGTATGTTAAATATTTTTTCAAAAATATGTAAAAGAAAATATTCAAAAATATTGACTATTACTCATTTTAAAATTATATTAATATAAATTTGTTGTATTAAGTGTAATTTTTTTTCCTCAAATTTTATATAAACAAATTTATATTTAATATTAATATTAATATTGACTATAAGTCAATGTAGACACTACAACCATTACTATACTAGTGGAATGCCAATTAATTATCTAATTAAGAAACTTCACTTTCTAACTATTTTATTGACTATTTTATTGTTGCCAAACAAAACATTTACTTCAAGCAGGAAGAAATGCTGAAGATTGGATAAGCCAGACACTATCTTTAATAAGTTATAAATTTACAAGTTAAACATTTTAATTTGGTTAAAATAAAAATAATTTTATAAAAATAAAATAAAAATAAAAATAAAAATAATTTTTAATATTCATGTAGAATATAGTTTGTTTAAATGGGGAATTAAACTAATCTAAATCTATCTTAACTCTGGATCTATCAAACACAAGAAAAATCAAATCTCTTGATATATACACATATTTTAAAGTGAAAAAAAATTAAACCTCTCTCAACTCTTAATAAATCTGAAATTAAAATGAATCTAAACTACTTTATTTATTAATAAACATTTTTATATTAAAATTAATGTTTTACAATTTTAATATAGATAAATAATTAAAACTCACCGTGCACTAAATATTTTTAGTCATCGTAGAAGGGAAAGTTAAGAGTTGTCTCAAATCTTAATCATCTAGGTTTTCTCTCTTAAAAACTCTTGAAAAATCCAATTAACAAGTTTTAGCTTAATCTCCTAGAGAGTTTATATGCCATGCATGTTTGAAGGAAAGCCTTGGTCATTCTGAGTTACCAAAAAAGTCAAGGAAACGCCTTTGGAGATTCTTCAATTAGTAGTTGTACATAAAAAAAAATATGTCAACAGCCTTGGTCTTCTAACCATAACAGTGAAATGTTTTTTTATTTTATTTTATTGTAGTTTATTAAATAATTTCAATAGCAATTTTAAATCAGAGGAAGAAATATTTAAAATAGAAGGATAAATCTGGGTTTTCATTTGCTCTCAAAGTGACAGCTTAGTCAGCTTTTATTGTTATTAAATTAGCCATAGAAATAAAATAATAGAGTTTCAATTGGGTTTTGTAATGTAAATTTGATAAGGTCTATGATATTGTTTTGTTAATTAAAGATGAGTAATGCGTGGCCTTAGCACTATAATAATTTGCTTCCAAAAAGGTTATTTGAAGCATGCACGTCCGAAAAGGGTACTTGAGGTTATGTTAGTTGTGATTGAAGTTTGACAAACTCATGGCTGGAAAAAAATCAATAATGTGTGAAAGTTTGTAATCTCGGAAGTTTATTATTGAATAATAATTTAATTGAAATAGGAATATAAAAATAATGATAATTTCAATCTTCTCATCCTAATCTAATTTACTTTACACTTTTCTATTATTTGAGCTTGCAAAAGGAAATGATTTGATAAAATCAAAACACTATTTTTTAAGTTTCTTTCAAAGATGTAATTCATACTTTTATCCTATTAAATAGTCAATTTGAGCTTGAAACACGAAATGATTTGATAAAACCAAAATACTATTTTTTAAGTTTCTTTGAAAGAATAAATTCAAAGATGTAATTCATACTTTTATCCTATTAAATAGTCAATTGAAATTTATCTTCATTCCGAAAAATATGAATTTAAAATGCAAAGCTAACTACAAATAAATTCATCTTTGTCTTTAAATAAATTAATAAATCTATTTTAAATTTATTATCTTAAAATAATTACAAATTTTATCCCAATTTTTTTAGATAATATTTAAAAAAAATCATATTAGATATTTATATTAAAATTAAAAGTATAACTACAAAATTTAAGAGGGTTACTTCTTCCAAAATTCAATGGAACAAGTTTAATTTTAATGAGTACTCCATTACGATAAAATTAATTGTAGAACAAAATTTCACATTAAGCAAATTTACATTTTTATATTTTGAAGAAGTATTAAACTATCATGTTTAATGTTGCATTATTTTATTATAAACAATGATATAATTTTAATATAGTTTTGTTTGATTTTAATTTAATTTTAATATTATTTTTAATTTTAATGTTAATATGATATAGTATTTTTAATTTAATATTTTAATATTTTAATTTGATATTAAAAAAATAGTGAATTTTTTTATATTAATTTTTTAAAAGTGGAGTTTAATTGATTAACAATTTTTTAGCTCTTTTAGTCTTACTCAGATTGTATTTTTTTGTTGAGTGATTTGTACAGTGCTTAAAAACAAAAAGACAGTTTTTACAAAAAACCAAAAGACTAATAGACACTAATGCCCAAAAAACGTCCAAAACAAAAAACTGTCAACAGTCATCAAATTACATTGGAGGGTTCAACATATGTGCATTTCTAGGGGCCATCGACGGACCATGCCCCTCATGGACATGAAAAGAAATATGAGCTAGCCTAGCTTCTATTTCATCCAAGTGTTCATCGGATCTGCGTTGGCTGCCACAAACATAAGGTAGATGTTCCACAACTTCCCCTTCAGAAAACTACAAATCATTTATGTAAGCAATTACCTTGATCCTGTCTTCATATTTTTGCTCCCGGAGGATGTCCAAGTTGGTTTGTATGCCACATAGTTGTTGGGCAATGGACTGCATTGTTGGGGGTTGCTTGACTCTTCCCAACAACTAGGCTTGCTCTTGGGAGATCTCCTCCTCCATCATGCCACCCTCCTAAATCATGTTCCTCCCTTCTCACTGCGTGGTCCCCTAGTTTCCCACATTGATCATCTCCATGTTGAGCCCTTACCCTCTACCTTTGTATGACAGTGCTTCGAGATCAAACCGAACCCACGACCCTTCTCCATCATCGACCCCACTTCGCCCTCAAACTAATGCACAGAAGGTTGGTAAACCTCACCATCTAGGCTAAGGTTACCTCCCCCCACTCTATATTGGCTGAGCACATTGCTCTCCCACTTCGCCCAGACCAGGCTTCATCCCACCACTGTAGAGCGCCCGCACCACCGATGCCACTAAACTGGTTTCATTTCTTAGGGAATCAACATTGCACTACCACTAAAACGTAGCAGCAAGAGGAAAAGAAACAATGTCAAGCAGCACTCAGAAAATGAACCAAAAATCAAGAAACAAACAAAACCCAGAAATACATAAGCACACCGCGGTACCTTTCCAGACCATGAAGAAAGGTTTGAAAGAGAATATGAGGGATATCGGGCGCTAGACCATAAAATCCATCATTGTCTCCTGGATCTTAAACTTCCCTCACTCGAACCCGAAACTTGGTTGTTAAAACTAGGATCCCATCTCCATCACAACATAAGACCTCAAATTGGCAGAATCGAGCATGCATGCATAGGGAAATCGTGTGTGCAAACACAACTTATTCACCCCATTTGCACCTCATGCCCATAAGCAACATCCAAAAATAGATAAATACCATTCGACGTTGGTTTAAATATAAATTCACCATATTTGCGAGAGTTACAACTTGCCTCTGCCACTTGGGAAGGCACTCCCACTTGCCCTCAACATGCGTCCAATACATCCTCAAAACTGGTTGGGGGAGGTGACATATCACATGTCTGCCTATCTCCCTCGTTTGTTTCTTTAATGTGCACCCGCATTAGAGATTAATTTGATCATTTTAATAGAATTTAGTTTTTTAATTTAAATATAATTTTATTTTTAATAATTCTTTTATGTTTGAATTAATTAAAAGTATCTCAAATTTATAATATCAAAATAAAAACTATTATAAATAAATTAGAACATATAATAAATAAAGATAAATATTTTATAAGATTAAAAGTATTCATAATGATAACATCTTAATAAATTGTATATAAATTTAAATTTACCTCAAATTAAGTAGGTAAACCAAGTTTACCCATGGTTTACCATGGTCAAACTTGGCCAATATTCACACTTATGGTCAACCATAATTAGTCATAGACAACAAGGTTAACAAATTCTACTACAAATTTTGGGTTTTCTAGGTTTATAAGGTTTACTTAGTTAACCATGGTTTACTAATTTTATTATATTTACTATGTTGACTTAGATTTACTAGGTTTATCTTAGCCAGCTATGGTCAACCATTACTACTTTTATCTTGGTAAAATATGGTCAACTATGGTTAAATAATTTTATTAGGTTTACAAGGTCAACCATGGTTTTCTAAGATTATTATGTTTACTCGGTTAACCTAGGTTTATTAAGTTTACTAGGTTTACGAAGTTTATCTTAGTTAACTATGATAAACCACATATAAAGTTGGTTAATAAGGATTAAAGCTCTTTAACATATTCACATGGTGATTTACAACCATATGTAACATTTATTGATAAAGATTAAAGCTTAAGGTTTTAAGGTTATTAATAATGTTTAATAAATTTATTAATAGTTCAACAATAATATAATTTATTAACAAGAATTAAGGATTAATGTCTTCGTTATTCTAAATCTTAATAACTTACAATACATTAATACATTTATTTATACATTAACACAATAATAATGCATTTATTTATGCATTAATAATATATTAATTCAAGCATTACGATATTAATCTATACATTAATATATTAATCTATATATTAATGCATGCCAGTTATGATTGACTTGGTTAACCATAGTCAACATTTACATCGTGTTCACCCATGATTAACGAGAGGAATTATTTTCAATATGCCTATATTTAACCCTAGACATTCTTCCCAACATACTCATAGTAAACCTTAGTCGACCATATTAAGCTATAGTCAACCATGGTTGACCTTAGTCAGATTTACTTAACCATGGTCAACCATAATCAAGGCTTAAAAATGTTTAATAATAAAAATAATAATAATACTATTATAATTTTTTTAAATAGTGCAACCATATTCAACCATGATCAAATAACTCAATTATGGTCACCATGGTCACCTATGGTTAACATGGTCTACCATAGTGAACATGGTCAACCATAATCATTTATAGTTAAACATTGTCAACCACAGTCAACAATGTTCATCCATACTCAACCATAGTCAACCATGTTAAAAAATTGACATCATAGTGTGAAAAATAAATATCAAGATCTAAATGTACCCAACAAAAATCAATATCAAAGTATAATTAATAGAAATCAATATCAAAATGTTATGAATAAAAATTAACGTCACATGTGATGAGCAAAAAATTTGCATCAGATTGTGATTAACAAAATTCAATGTCACAATTTGACAAAAAAAAAACAACATCACAATATCTCAAACAAAAAATCAATGTCTCAATATGTGAAACAAATAATCAACATCACAATGTGATAAACAAAAAAATTTCAACATCACAATGTGATAAACTAAAAATCTGCAACATCACAATATGATGAACCGAAATCAACATTGCAATGTGAGGAACGAAAAAATGAGGTTGCATTGTGATGAACAAATAAGAATGTCATCATGTGATGACATAGTCAACATTTGTAGTAAACATTTATAGTCAATGTTTAAATAGTTAACCATGGTCAACTTTATTCAAACATCTGTTGATCATACTCAACTTTAATCAACCATGATGAACTTGACTCAACCATAATCAAGGTTTAAAAATATTTATAATAAGGTTTATAAATAATATTTATTAAGGTTTAAGGTTCATTTAATATTTTAGTTTTAAAAATGATTAACTAAAATAAAAGTATTAATATTAATAAGGTTTAATGCTTCTATTTAATAAGATTTAATTTTTATTTAATCTCTGAGTTTTCTCAATATTTAATATAATTTTTATAAGTTTTCTTAGAATTGGGCAGCTCGTGCTCTGAATGCCCCTAGTCGGGTGGTATTTCTACGCTCTGGTCTCCAAGCTATTCCTGTTTACCAACTATCACGGCGAGCTTCCCCGAAACCATATGCAATAATATGGTGAAGATATTCAAAAAGTTTATGTGGAAGGGTGCTCAACAAACTCAGAAATGGGCTCTCCTCTCATGGGATAAGCTCATCAAACTCAAAAACTCAGGTGGATTGGGATTATGAGACCCCTATGTGCTAAACCAAGTGATGGGAGCTAAACTCTGGTGGAGATGGATCCAAGGAGGGAGAGACTTATGGAAAATTATATGGGAAAGAAAATATGATATGCCCAGAACAACTACAAGAAAATTGAAAATATATGTCACCCCTAAAGGATCTAATATTTGGAATCTAGCAGCCATCAACAGAGATCTTATTCGGCAGCATAGCTTCTCAGAAATTCGAGGAGGTAGCACTGCTCTATTTTGGGAGGATTCGTGGCAGTAGAGGGAGAAATTATTCAGTCGTCCAGATTTACGCGAAATATTCCTCTTCACAAATTTGCAAAATACAAGATCGGTAGCCAGCTAATAGAGTGGTGAGGATGAGGGGCAATGGCAAAAATGGAAGGGTTGAACACAATGGCCGAACGCCCATGAAACAATTCAACGGAATAACTTTGAAAAGGAAATGAAAACCAAGAAATTGGTTTCGACAAATGGAGAAGATATCCTAAGATGGGGATACCGTAATAAAGGAATTTTTACCATAAAAGAAGGCTATTATATTAAATAAAACAATCCACATACTATTATAGTTCCATTATGGAAAAAAATCTAGGCAGCCACTGGCAAAAAATCCAACACTACCTATGGCTTGTGAGCCACCGTAAGATTCTTACCTGGGACCAGTTGCAGAGAAGAAGAATGCTGGGCCCTTCGCTCTATAAAATGTGTAATAGGCATGAGGAGAATATAGAAAACTTACTTAATACCTGTCAGTTGGCTGAAACACTTTGGTAGATATCGCTGAGGTCTTCCAACAAACTGACAAGGATAGTACCAACATAAATCAAACCATCATAAACTGGCGAAAAGGGGGATACACTTGCAGATTTCTTAAAAGGGAATGGAGGCTATCAATGGGATTTCTTCTCTGGGGCATCTAGAAAGAAAGGAACCATATAATCTTCAGGGAGGAAGCTGGACATACAAACCAAATATGGTAGATAATTTTGGAAAATATTCGTGAGACCATCTTAGTCGAAAAATGGACTGAGGAAGATTGGACTGCTACTGGAAATGAAGGCCACATTCTTGCCATGTTGTATCTAAAACCCCAATTGTTGGATAGACCCTTATGGAAAAACAAACAATCGAGGCAAAACCCGCATGAAATTTTCCACATTGCATAACTAGGGTTTCTAAAACTCAATCATGACGGGGCATCCAAAGGAAACCTAGGTTAGGTAGGAGCAGGTAGAATCTTTCAAAACTTCGATGGTTTAGCATGCAGAGTATATGTGATGGATCTAGGGTTTTCTACTAATAATGAAGCAGAGTTAATGGGGATCAAACAAGGGTTGATAATTGCAGTCTAGGAAAATTACCACAGAGTCATTGTTGAAGGGGACTCAGCGATGGTAACAGGAGTATTACGGAAGCTGCAACAGGGGACTCCATGGGAGAAAATAAGACAAATTTGGAGGATAGTAAGACTCATCCATGAGATCAAGTTAATAATATAGGATATTTGCTACCCTATCCCCTCCCATGTTCACAGAGCGAGGAATGAGGCTGCAGACTATCTAGCCAACTGGGGTTGTAGCAATGAGGGTTGCCAGCTAGACATTAACCAAGCTGACAGGGCATGGGACATTGAGCTACATCCACTATATAGCTCATCATAGACAGAGATAAAGATACATCTAGAGAACCCTGATCGGGGTGCAAAGTGGAGGAAGGAGGGAGATGGGTGGTGTCACGCCGTGACGCGAACCACACCGTCATTCAATTTTAAGGCCCGCAGCTGACCGGTAGCAAGTACGCTCACACACTACAACATAATGACTACTGGCGAAAACTCTAGGTGCCAACTAAGAATGTCAGACTAACTTTGGAAACATAAATGCAGGAAAAATGGGTTAAGACATGATATGCTGAGGACGAAGAGCATTGTTCTCAGGCGGAAATTTGAAGGAGGAGCAGCGGGAATAGAGGTTGTTGGTCTGCGACTTCGGCTGGTCATTTGGTATGTGATGAGTCTGGTTAGTTAGACTGTTAATTTACCTACTCCTGCTCACTGTCATAACCATAACAATGGCAACCTAAAATTAATGGGTGGTTTGTATGTGGTTCTTCATAGTCGATGTCTGTCTACGTATGGATTTTGGAATAAATTACAGTTTGCTTCTTATAATGGTAAAGCATGGTTAGAAGGGTATTCTAAATTTTCTTTAAGTCAGATGTTTGATACTCTGTTGTTTCTAGTTTTCCCGGCCCTTGTTGTTGACCCTTGCTTTAAGACCCCATGTTGGGTTTCCTTCAGCCAAAATAGGGCTTCGTTTTTGGTCTGTAAGGAAAATTTGAGGCCCCTGGCATCTCAAGCCTATGAGACTACCTGCATGGTAATGCAGGACAAGCCTAGTCGTGTCTCTGTCCCTTACTCTGTTCATCACAATTGTTTTGGTCAGGATACTGCACCTCTGCAAGGCGTGTAGGTTTATGTCTGCATTTTCAAGTCAGTTATCTTTGCTTCAAATTATGAGTCTGGTCTGTCAATTACTTGGGAGGGAAATAGGAGCCTTTGTTCTGTTATCCAACATCTTTGCCTCCATGGGTTATGGGCCATTGACTTGCGTTATCTGTCCTCATCCTTCTCTCTATCTAAACTCATCTTATATAATTCTACCACCTACAAAAACAATAGAAAGGATATTTTTTATTTGGTATCAACTGTTATAGAGGAAACCGTGGGCCACATTTGCTGTTCCATGAAAACTGTTATTGACTTTGTCTTGCCATATACATGCCTTTTTAAAATTATCATAGGTGTTGCTCAGTCTCTGTCAGAGGAATTGAAACAGAATAATCAAGGGTTTGTACTTCTAAAAACAAAAATGGTAAAAGGTCAACCTGTCAAACATCAGATAAAGGAAAAATGGAAGCAGAAGTTTCCAAAATCAACAGCTGGATCTAGCAAGCGAGGCAGAAAAAGAAAAAAAGAGGTTATGGATAACCTCTTTTTATTTACACTACAGGAAACCCACCACATGTTCACAATCTAATTCTAGACTGGGAGAGAGAATTCAACAACAAAGAAGAGGAAATAGAACAAAAGGAAGACACCATGGACTTCATAAAAGACCTAGGGAATATAAGAGGGAGGCTATCCCTTTTTCATCAGTCCATTCATACTTACTGGACACTTAAATGTGTGTTGGCCAAGGCCATGATGAGTTTACAAGAAATGGAAGGAAACCCCCAAGTGGTTTCAGTTCTACAGGAAATTAAAAGAGAGATTCAGGAGATTCGTGTATCTCAACATTATGCTATGGCTCGACTTGGAAGAATTGAGCAGCAACTTCAAACCATGCAACAATTAGACATGTCAGGTTCTACTGCTAAAGACCCGACTCCTATTGATTCTTCAAATGATTGACTAATGATTTTCTTGGTTTCCAATTTATTTTGTGGCTAGCATTTACTGTTTCCAGTTAGACTTTGTTAGGCAAATAATGGCCATAACATCTAGTAGACGGATGAAAAATTTTCAATACTAGATGGCATTTAACTCTCTAAGGTGGCCAATAGACATGTTTTCCTTCGAGCATGTTGAGGCCATCGAGTTTTTTATATGTTGCAACCTGTTTATTTTTGATAAATAGAAAATAGTAAGGCACTACTAATTTACAAAAAAAAAAGTTTTGTTAATAGCGAAATCATATTCAACCATGGTCAAACCAACACAATTGTGTTCAATTGTGTTCAATTGTGGTTACCATGGTAATCCATGGCTAAAATGGTCAACCATATTCATCTATAATTAAAAGTTGATGAACTTATTCATCTATAATTAAAAGTTGATGAACTTAGTAAAAAATGTTCAGCCATAATCAATCATAGTTGACCATAAGGTAACATATTCAAAAGTTGGCATCCTAATGTGACAAATATATATCACCATGTATCAAACAAAAATCAACATCACCATTTAATGAAAAAATCAACATTACAATGTAATGAAAAAAATTTGAAGTTGCATGTAATGTGCAAAAAATTAATGTCACATAAAAATAAAATAAAATTTATCCATATTTTGATTCAATGATTTTACTAAATAATTTACATACATACTATGTTGTATTTGTTTGGTCATTTCCTACACATACTTTGTATGCAAATTTCATAGATTTAGTACAGTGAATTGTCCCTTACACCTTTAAAAGATATTATCGACCACGTCACCATTATATATATGATTGACAATGGTAATAATTAGCACTGAAAACAAATTAACTATTAAATTAAGAAACTCCATGCTCTAACTCTTTTAGATCTGCCGAACTGAGCGTTTCGAAACACTAAAGATTGGATAAGTGGGACTGTACATTTAGCAAGTTACAAATCCATGAAACCGACCAAAACTGGACAGACGCATGGTCACATGAAAGGAAATAGGCACCTTTCTCTCATATGGCCGTCCTTAGTGCAAATACACAGTGCAAGTTCTTAGGGCAAATACATAGTTAGGAGACCAGTCTATTTATCAAAGTTTTTTTTTTCCTTAAATTTTGGTTATAAATTTGAAATATTCATTTAAGGTGAATTGATTAAGATGTCTATTTGAGATTATAAACAAATTTAGTGTACTAAAAATTCAAGACATTTTTGCAGGGACTTAAGTTGGTCAAAATTTTTTTAAAAATTACAAATTTATATTAGATATCATTTGTGGGATTTAACTTTGTTAAATAAGTGATTCAAGTATAACTATTTTCATGAGAGGTAGTTGTAACTCACTAATTTCTCATGATTTTTTAATAATCCACTTAGCATTCATTGCATAGAGTGATACTCACAAGAGTAAAGAAGTGAGATTAAGACTCGTGAAATGAATTACATAGAATCGATATCACTTCCTACTTGCAGAGAACAAGAATAAATTTCTACTATTCTAAAAAAAACATTAACTCTAAAGCACAAATTTCTACATTAACTCTAGAGCACAAGTTTCTACTCTCGAGGAAAAACAAAATACCTGTAGAGCACAACTCTCGAAACCCATGATTTTTTAAGGAATACTATATTGATCATGCCTAAACAGAATATATATATATTTCTCAGAATTTACAACGCCAACGCCACTATGTTATTCTTTTGATAATTTCTGACCCAGGAATCCCTAACTGCAAAATTAAAATTTAGTTACCCGAACACTGATCTAGCGCACAATCATATTGAGAATTGCTCCCTCAAACCGAGCCCCCAATATTCCCATTAAACGGCGACCCCGATGGATCAACAAAAGGATGTGTCCCACTATAAATATCGCTAAATTTAGCATCATATGAACTCGAGGCGTATCGTTTGAGCTGCCCTAGCGAAGGGTAGGGCGTCCTCCGACCTTCTTGTGTAGGACAATCACCACAGCTGGCCGCCCCACAATCTCCTTGTCCTACGCCTCCCCCTCCCCCTCCATGGCCCTACCCTTCGTAGTTCGCCGGGTTTCTTTTCGGCGCTGTTCTTGGACGACTTTGCCCATCTCCGCTTCAACTTGATGTGCCTTACTACGAAGGGGGAGTATGGCTCCAGGGATTCGAACCCGGGGGGAGTATGGCTCCAGGGATTCGAACCCGGCCCCTGCCCTTCGGATTAAGGAGAGCGATGCGTGGTGGAAGTCTTAAAGTCTCTTTGGGGGCTGAAGGGAGCCACAGACATAACTGCAATCGGCGATCTGACGCCCAATATTTGCAACCATTTCGCTGGAGCTAATCGGCCTGCCTCTATGCCTAATTGTTTATTGTTTAAGCCCAATTGGAGACGCTATGTGGTGGGATATGGGTTGTCTGTGGATTCAAAATTTGATTTTAATATGAAACATATTAAACTCTCATCAAAGGAATCAACTATGAAAAATTGGAAGGTGTTGAAAGACCTAATAGAAATAGAATAAAAAATTGAGGCTTTCTCTAACATAGGTGATTCAGTTTACTTTCCACATGAGTCTAAGAGTCATCTATGCAACTTAGAATCGAGAAGAAAATAAATTCTAGCCAATAGGGAAGGTACATGGTGCCTTAAAAGTTGGGCTATCTATCTAGATTGTGGTGATGAAAACACCAAGTTCTTTCATGCCTATGCAAAGGGTTAGAAAATTTCAAACACTATTTAGAGTATGAAGGGGCCTTATGGTCACGAGGTCTCATCCTTTAAGGGTCTTTCTTCTTTGAGCATGTCCCATTTCAAATATAAATTTAAGAAATATGAAGGGACCTCTATTATTTTTGCAGCCATTAATGTGGCTCAATTTTTCCCAATATCTATGTAGGATGATGATAATCATGAATTTTATGGAGGAAGTGTCTAAATATTAACTAAATTTTGTTCAAGTCCAGGTTTTCAAAAGGATAAGAGCATCAGACCTGATGGCTAGGGTGTGGAAATTTTTATAGCTTTCTATGACACTTTTGGGTCTGATTGGTTAAGGGTTGTAAATGAATCCAGCCAAGAAGGTAGGATTTTACCTACCTTGAACTCTACCTTTATTTCCTTAATCCCCAAGGTCAACAAACCTTCTTCTTTTGAGTATTTTTAGCCTATATCCTTATGTAATTGTGTCTACAAGTTAATCTCAAAGTTTATAGAACATGTTATCAGGAAAATCCTATATAAGTATATATCTTAGGAACAATTTGGCTTCCTGGAGGGGAGGCATATTCCTCACACCATAGAGGTGGCTCAAAAGTGTCTCATAGTATCAAAATTTTGAATGTTAAAGAGGCAGTTTTAAATATAGATCTCTCAAAGGCTTGCAGTCATGTAAACTACTTCTTTATTCGACTCCTCTTAAATCATGTTGGGTTAAAGGTTCCATTTATCAATTGGGTTTTGATTTTTGTGATGTATATATAATTTTCTATTCTAATTAATGGTTTTGTCTCATCTTTCTTCTCTGGACAACTATTTTAATATATGGGTGTCCTTTTTCTTTGCTCCTATTTTACTCATTGATAAAGGCCTTAATCATTTGTTGGATCTCTTAAAGAGGAGGGGTGATTTTAATGGGGTGGTTATTGCACATGAAATATCAATTACTCATTTACTTTTTGTTGATGATATTCTTATCTTCTGCAATGGGGTGACCAAATATATCCAGAAAATTCAGGAAATCCTTCTAGTGTATGCGAAGACTACATCTATGGTTATAAATGAAATGAAACCTTCCATTCCCATTTTTAACCTGGATGATCATAATATTCAATATATCAGTTCTATGTTCCCTTTTGAGGTCTCTGAACTTGTGGTTGGTGTAAATTATTTAGGCTTCCATCTAAAGCCAAATTGCTATAAAAAGGATGATTAGACGTGGTTGATTAAAAAATTGGAGAAAATATTAAAATGTTAGAGTTTTCAGTGGCTCTCTAGACCAGGTATACTAGTCTTACTCAAATATGTTCTTGAAGTTATTCCAGTCTACGAGATATCATTGGAATAGATTCTTATGGGGTTGTTGGAACAAGATAAGAAGATTTGTTTTAAGTTATTATGGGAAGGTTCACGTGATCATTTATTCCTTCCATGGGTCAATTGGTCCCAACTTTCTATGCTAAAGTTGTTGGGACAGTGGGAATTAAAAAATATCTTCATGTTTTCAGAGGCTATGGTTGTAAAGCGTGGATGGCACATATTATCTACTGCTATCATTTTTACTTGAGTTATATAAAAAAAAAATCATTGTTCCATATTCTTTGGATGAGTGGGTTTGTCTTCAAAAAAAGTCAAAAATAAAACATATCAGTGTTTGGGCAGGAAGTTTTAAATTCTTTTAACTTGATTTCCTCAGGCCTAACTTGGAAGATAGTTAGTGGGGCCAAGATTAGGATGGGTATGGATTTGTGGCCTAGGTGTAGTAATAGTTATCCTCTATCTCAAGACCTTGTGGGTAGCCTCTAGGACCATGGTTTTTCCAAACTTTCTCATATCAACAATCTGACTGAGACCACAGTCTAGCGACAGGGTTGGTTTTCTGCTGCAAATTTAAATATTTATGGGGCATTTAGGTAGGAATGGGCCTTATACTTAGATTCTTTAGACTCATCCCATATTCATATATTTGAATCTATGGATGAGTTGGTTTGGTCTCTACCCCCAAACAAGGTATATACTCCAAATCTTGGATATATTCAGTTAAATTTTTTGGCACAAAATGCATAACATATCTGGTGGTGCCAAGCTCCCTAGAAATCAAATTTTCCTTCAAAGTCTCGGCTTCTTGTTTGGTGTATCATTGTAGGGAAAGTCCCTACTTGGGATTTTATGTAGGTCAGACATAAAAATGGTTCTGATTGGCATTCTTTGTGTAAAGGCTCTACATAATCCATTGATCATGCCTTTGTCAAATGCTCCTTCACAATTCAAGTTTTGTCTGCCTGTAGGGACGTTCTTGGATTAGCTTTCTCTTGGGAGGGGGATTCTCTTTTAGATATTTAGAAAGCTTGAGTTGAAAATATGGCAACCAAGTCTTTTCATTTCCTCCCTTTAATACTCAGTTGGGGTATCTAGTTGGCTCAGAAGAAGGCTATTGCAGATGGTTTTTGGAAACTTCGTCATATTCGATTTAGGCTATTGCAGATGGTTTTTCCATTCTTTCCAACTATCCACAACAAAGGGATCCAACATGGGGAAATATAGTTTTGATTGAATCCCTAGATGTAAATTCTCCTTGGGGTTACTTCGATGGGGCATCTTAGGAGGAGGGTTCTTTATGTGGGGTGGGGTGCGGGGTTGTTCTTCACGTCTTGGCACATCACTCATTTCATGTCAATATGGGCTTGGGGTGGGGCACCAACAATTGGGCATAATTTTTAGCTTACAAATTTCTTATTGTCTTTGCTCAAGAAAAAGGAGGAAAACAACTTCAGATTTATGGTGACTCATTGTTGGTTGTGAATTGGGACAATGTGACTCAAGTGTGTCGTAACATTTCATTTGCCCATATATTGGAGGATATTTTGTCATTGAAATCTGTTTATAATTATTTATCATGTATTTATGTTTTTAGGGAGCATAATAGGATTGTTTATAAGCTTTCTAAGGAAGGTTTGCACTTAAATCGGGGGATTTTTCATGTGACTGAAGTGACAAGGGATGAACACTGCCACTTTTTCCATCGTCCTTATATGGATGAGCTACATGAGGCTTCCCACCATTGATCTTCGAATTGTAGTCATTTCTTTACGTTTATTGTTATCAAAATTATGTAGATATAGCATAACATATTTTAGATTTTAGATATTCTTTTGTCTATTTATAAATGTATGGTGCATATTTTATGTGCACAATAGGTGTTATATTTTTTTTGGGTTAGCTTACAACATACATAGAGCGTCATTGCGGACCAGACTGAAAAACAATGTATGCTTTTATTTTTTTGGCACTTATACCATTATAGGATCTAGGTAAATCCTAGTGACTACACATTCATGTGTATATGCTAAATATTCTTTCAAAAATATATGAATGAAAATACATATACTTTTAAAGACAAATATTGACTATTACTCATTTTAAAATTATATTAATATAAATCTATTGTATTAAGTATATATATATATATATATATATATATTTATATTTTTTCCAAATTTATATAAAAAAATGTTATATTCAATATTGATATTGACTAATAGTCAATGTAGAAATGAGTATCAGCCACCACCATTACTCTAGTAATGGAATGTCAATTAATTATCTAATTAAGAAACTTCACGTTCTAACTCTTTTACAGCGGAACATTTACTTCAAGTGAGAAAAATACTAAAGATTGGAACTAAATTTAACAAGTTAACAAGTCATAAATTCACAAGTTAAACATTTTAATTTGGTTAAAATAAAAATAAAATAATAAGAAAAATAAAAATAATTTTTAATATTTATGTGGAATATAGCTTGTTTAAAATGGAAATTAAACTAATGTAGATTTATCTTAACACTCGATCTTTTTTTTTCCATAGAAAAAATCAGCAAATTTCTATTAATATTAATGAAAGTTATAACTTTGCAGATGCATTTAAGCATTTCAAGACGCCCTATGGGCTCATGTGCAAAGGCACACTAATAACTGTAGCTAGGCTACTAAAAAATTAAGGTTACAACAAGCCCATAGGGCTGGAATTGTCACGCTTGCCCTTTCTCTTTTTTAGATAGGAGTGGCAAGCAGTGATAAGGGCTAGCTGATTTTCTTCAGTGTTTGTACCATTGTCCTTATTTGAATCTAAGTTATCTGAAATGTGTTGTCTTTTGTTACCCCCAGAGTCTGTTGCCTCATGTCCTTTTGCCACCTGGCCCGGGGGAGTGATGTCAAAAGGGTCTTGCATCTCATGTTCTTTTGTCTCTGTATCTGTGGTTTTCTGTTGATGTTCATTTGGTTTGAGAGTGTCTTCTTCTTCTTCTTTTTCCTCCTCCTCTTCTGAGTCGCTTGTGGGAAATTGCCACCCTTTTGGAGTTTTCCCTGTCTTCTTTTTTTCATGTTGTCTCTTTTTTCTTCCGGGCATGTATTTTCTACATGACTGGTGTTTCTACATATTCTGCACCTGAAAGCATTATTTTTGAAGTTAAGATGTTGTATCCATTTCTGTTGTTTGTGTGTCATATGTATGCTTTTTGGCAGCTCCTTACTTAGGTCCACTTCCGCACAGATACGAGAAAAAGTGTAGATACTCTCCTCCAGGCATTGTGTGTCTATTTTGATAAATATTCCCAGAATGTTCCCAATGCAAGAAAGAACACTTTCGTTCTAGAAATGCAAGGGTAGATTGTAAAGTCGGACCCAAACTGGCATTCTGGACACTTCCAGGGTGTTTGCATGAAAATCCGAGAACCATGGTGTGACGAAGAGCCCGATGGAGCCCCAGAACCATGGTACCTCCCTCAGAATGATCTCTCTGGCTTCAGAGGATGAAAACTTGATGATGAAGAACCCCTTTGAACAAAGGTGAATTTCGCAGTCCATAGTCCAGTTTGTGAAAAATCCAATGGAACAACTCCATTGGTTTTGGCCAGAAACTGTTAAATCTACAGATTCTCACTTGTGATTCATGAACAATTCGATTTTCATCTACTTCTGGTAGTTCTATGTTCACTTCTAGAATGCTATTCATTTGTTCAACTATGTAAGGTTTGGGAGTGTTTTCTGTTGTTTCCGCTGGGGTGGAAATTTTGATTTTTCCCTTTAGAATATTCTTGTAGGATGGCCCTCTCAGAATTTCGTGTCTTGCGGTACTGGTTCCTTTAGAAGTGCCTGAAATTATGTGTTGATCAGTGGCCCCTCCTCTCAGTCTCAAACTGAGAATGATAGTGGAACCAGAGCATATAGAATACTCATGTAAGGTACTGAGTTCTTGTAGCGATCGTCCCTTGTATATCAAGGATTGTAGATGGCTAGGATACCCGATACTTTGAACAATTTTGAGTTTTAGATCTGGGACCTCTTCATTATGTTGTGCCCAAATCAAAATACTGTTTCCTTTTAGGAGCTTGATAAAAATCTGAAAACATTCTTCACTTACCTCATTTTCCTTACTGGTTGCGAGTTCGTCCCTGTCCTTCAGTACAGGTTGCAGAGTTGGCAAGGGGACAGGCATCCAAATGCTGGAGAGGGTCGTAGCAGGAGTCAGATCCATGCTGCCCAGCGTGTGAGATAGGGGGCCACTCGCATCCGAGAAAATCATTATGTGCAGTCCCTTTGAGACAATACAGTATCCGACGCACCGCATCCACAACAGAACCCAATGTTTCATAAAGGGCCAGACTGTGGTGCCGTAAATATGAACATTTGCCCCCAATCCCAGCGAGATTTGATCTCAAACGTGTGCTAATCCAAATCTCCTGCGATCTGTGACTTTCTGGAGGAAACGCCACTGTTAAGAGGCCGTGAGACTTGTTATACCGATGGGAATCAGCTAAATTCGGTGCCAACGAGTGGCATAACCAGAACTGAGCTATCGAATGGTAGAATTGAAGCCGCCCAAGCCACCATACAGTCAGATCGCAGGCGAGGGGGGTCGCCGCCTTGTCTCCCTAATGTTCGAAACCAGAAACCCTAGCCGCCATTATTGTTCCTTTGTCGACCTCCAAATCTCTCTACAATGATATATACATACATATATATATATATATATATATATATATATATGAGTCCTGCAAGGTTCAATCTTAACTCTCAATCTATTAAACACCAATAAAATCAAATTTCTTAATATGTACACATATTTTAAAGTGAAAAGAAATAAATCCTTCTTAACCCTTGGTAAATCTAAAATTAATATGAATTTAAACTATTTTATTTATTGATAGACATTTTTATATTAAAATTAATGTTTTACAATTTTAATTTAGATAAATAATTAAAATTCCAGAGGCCATAAATATTTTTCTTCATCATATAGTCATCATAGAAGAGGGAAGGTTAAGAGTTGTCTCAAACTTTAATTTTCTATGTTTCCTCTCTCAGAAAAGGAGTTGTCTACTGACACCACAGAATAGCCTGGACGACAAGTTTTTGCTAGAATCTAGTAAAAAAAAAGTCAAAAAATCAGATAGTTGGAGTGTTTGAATCATTTTTTTGATGGTGGAAATAGATTCATTACCATCAAAAACCCCTGGGGCACCCAAAATCCTGAAATTTGACAGCTATAATCTAGATTTTTAAATATTTATGTGGAATTTTTCATATTCTTGTCAGAATTTCTAGATTATTTTGTGATTTTTTTAGACTAGAGCCTCATAAAATCTTGAAAAATCCAATCAAAAATTTTTAGCCTAATCTCCTAGGGATTTTATGCTATGCATGTTTGAAGGAAAGCCTTGGTCATTCTGAGTTACCAAAAAAGTCAAAGGAAAGCCCTTGAAGGTTCTTCAATTAGTAGTTGTACATAAATTTGAGTTTTCATTTGTTTTGAAAGTGATAGTTTAGTCAACCTTTATTGTTATTAAATTAGCCATAGAAATAAAATAATAGAGTTTCAATTAGGTTTTGTAATGTAATTTAATAGGTTCTATAATATTGTTTTTTAATTAAGGATGAGTAATGCGTGGCCTTAGCACTATAATCATGTGCTTCCAAAAAGGGTATTTGAAGCATGCACTTCCGAAAAGGGTACTTGAAGTTAGATTAGTTGTGATTAAAGTTTGAAAAACTCGAGGCTGTGAAGAAATCAATAATGTGTGAAAGTTTGTAATCTCAGAATTTTACTATTGAATAAAAATTTAATTGAAATTGGAATATAAAAATAATGATAATTTGAATCTTCTCATCCTAGTCTAATTTACATTACTCGACACTTTTCAAATATTAGTCCCTGTCATGCCGTCAGGACTATAGTGATCGAAAATGACAACTTAGCATTACTTTTAATGAGTTATTATTACAACTATATGCAAATAAGAAAATTTTTTGGTTTATATTCGCAGGAATATTCTTTGTCATCAATAAGACAGTTTACCATCTTATTGGCCTCATATCGAGGCAATATGTATGTAAACTTATGATAAACCTCGATTGATCTCCATAGTGTCTGTATGGATTAATTAATGTTAACATTAGTTTGGCGGTTTGGCAGACATTTCATGTTTGAAAATGTTAAGAAAAAAAATAATAAAAATTATCATTGCCTGCGAATACATGTTTAAACACACGTTTAAACAAATGTTCGACACATATTTGAAGTTTGACATGAATGCCTTCATCTTTAAGACTTTAGATTATGTATCTTTTGCTTCTTGGTGAGGATGTAGGTACAATGCAGAAGGCGAAGGATGTAGGGACAATGCAGAAGGCGGTGAACCGTATGTAGGCACAATGCAGAATGGCGGCAACCGGTTTAGCGAACGTTGTAGAAGGCGGAGGATATAGCCACAACCACAATGCAGAGGAATAACTCAGCAGCTGGGGTTTCACCCTGCACTCAATGGCAACTATCCTTTTTTTTTATATATCCTAATTTTGGGTGCATAGTCCTTCTCAGCATACTGGTAAGCTTCAACTTCCCTCTACGATATCTATCATTCCTATATTTCAATAGCATGTGGTTTTATAAACATTAAACTCGACAAAGTTTTCCTTCTTCTTCTTTTTTTCGTATAGTTATTATTCCCGACAATCTCTTACATGGGAGAAATAGGAATATCGACTCCGCTTCTTGGTGCTCCATCATTTTATTGGTCTTGCCAAGTAACCATGTCTTGTTTTATTTTTAACATGCCTTTCCTAACCTAAATTTTTATTCTGGTGAAATCACACTACTTATTGTTTGGCCACCCTGGCGTCGCTGGACTACAACCATAATGCAATAATTCTTTTTTTTCATTGTTGAATGAGGTTCCCCTGGCTAATGTCAATGCTCAGTGACAAAATGTAGTTTTCTTCTCTTTTATTCCTCCCTTTTTTTTTAAGGAATTTTGCAATTTCCCCAATTTATCAGTGAATCTGAGCGGCTCAACCTTTTTCCTTATGGCAGAACCCCAGAGAGGGTTCCATAATGCCCGAGGCTTGTTATTTTATGGTCGATAATTTTTAGGGTTTTGGGTAGTTTTAAGTTATCAAATTACCAACGAGTATTTCTGACTTTTCTTCCAATGCTAATCGAATTATTTTATGAATGTGCATAAATAAATTTCTGGAGATCCCATAGTTATAGATATACTTTTTTTCGTTGGAAATAGTGTTTATTTTATGGATTATATTTTCTTTTTTTTGTCTTGACAGTTTTACCCTAGAATTATTTTTTCTCACAAGCAGCTCTGAAATTCGGTTACCTGTATGCATGAAGTAAAAGTAGTCTCAGAAAATTTTCATACACAGAAGTTTGGCCTCCTATTTCCAACTCTCAACTTCGCTAGTATAGGTGAGTCTTCATCGTATCTCTTTTCAGCTTTTTTTCTTCTAAGATCTTCAAGGCGTAGGGGATGTATATAATTTTCTCTTCTTAGCAGTCAACATAGAGAGTGATTGTTATCTACCTCCCCATATAGAGGCAATAGAGTTTAGGAAAAATTGGTGTAGGCTTTTTTTGTAACAAAATTGGGATTTTTATTTTTATTTATTTAAATATCATAAACTTGAAAGAACTGTCATTGGTTTTTGTTTCTTTGGAGAAACTTTGAAGAATCAATAGGCATTTTTTACCAAAAATATTGTTGATTAGTTAGTAAGGGAATATTCATGAATGAATGAGATTATTTTGAAAAAAACTAAAATGAGAACTGGTTAATATAGAAAAGAAAAATCTAAAGGCCATAAAATATTATCCAGTAACCCTAATCATTTAAACTTGTTTCTACTAAATCTCTAACATTTAAGCCCATATCAATTCACAGTTTTACTGAAATCTACCTTGAATTTGTCTCGAAAGAAACATGCAATGCAGAGGACCTTGCAGAAGGCGGAGGATGTATCCACAACCAAAATGCAAAAGGCAGACACCAGTTCAACAGACCTTGCAGAATGCGGCGACTGTGCTAAGCCTTTGAAGACGACAACCACCAGCTTCAAGGTCGGTTCGACAGAGCTTGCAGAAGGTTCAGTGGAGCTTGCCACAACCACAATGCAAGCCAAGAAAGCTACAAGTGCACATGCATAAGCAATTCAAAATAAAAAGGGGCTTCACTTGTCAAAGAAAAGGTTTGCTAATACTCTAGAATTATAATCTATACTTTACTGTACCTATGTAGTAGGTAGGCAAGCACCTGTAAACCATGCGGAGATTGTAAATGAAAAAAATATAGATTGTAAATAATGAAAGTACTTTTTGTGACCAAAATTATAAACAACTAACTTCATCTACTATGTGGACCCCACAGGAAGGCCATGCGCCTTACTATTTGGTTCTGCTATTGCACCTGTATCTTGAGATCATTGTGACAGGTCATATCCTTCATTCAAAGCAGAGAAGTTAGTTTTTTTCATATGCAGGTAGGAAGCTATACAAATATCCACACTTAGAACATATCTTTTAGGTGAAATGATAATGTCTGGCTAGTATATACGAGTTTGCTAAATAACTGTATCACTGGTATGGAGGTAGTGGGCTCCCCTCTAACATATGGTTGATAGTTTGTGATGAAATTAGTCTGTATCTTTAGAAGCAGTTATTCCTGGACAATTCTAGAAAATTCCTAGTTTATATAAAATCTCTTTAATGGTGAGAAGGACTTGCAATACTCATTGTGTTTTCAATTGGTTTGATAAGGTCTTGCAATACTCATTGTGTTTTCAATTGGTTTAATTCCTATCTCTGCTTGTGAGTTTTAACAATTATGCTTGCTTGTTTAACTTTCTCTCCCCTGCCTTCGTTATTTCGGTGTGGTTTGTACATGTGTGTCAATAATAACAGTCCAATCCTCCTTTTTTCTTCCGATGACTATAAAATCTACTTAGCTGCACTTCCTTCCTTCTACCTTCTAAATGGGAATCTGCCATAACCCTTTTTTTACTTAATAACTTTTCAACTTTCCTACAAAATATCACTGATTCTAGAGGAAATTAGAGTATCAGACATGGCCTGGTCCATTATGAAAGGTATGTTTTTCTGTCTAATCGAAATACTCCATACTCCACAAACCTCTTGTGAAATAGTAAATTAAACTCCATCCATAAGTAATCTCCAATCTAAATCACTTGCATGTAGTATTTCTGAAACTGTAACTAAAAAATATATGATAAACGATTCATGGAAGCTTTGAAACATTCTCTTTTTCTTTTTATATTTTTTGAAGAAACTGTCTAATTTCAAATCAAAAGAGACTCTTCTTATGGATTTTGAGATTACTTGGGTATTTTTTGAACATCTGTCTCTTAAATTTAAGGTCTGTGATCTAACTTTTAGCTAATGCAGGAACTCTTTCATGGGCCTATATCTCCGGTTTCCTTCCTGGAAATTACTGCAATCACATGGTTTACTGCTTTCCTGCAATCACATGGTTTACAAGGAAGTGCAATCACATGGTTTACTGCTTTCCTGCATAATTTATTTACAGCTGCAATCAATCTTTGTTTTGCCGTGATTTTTCTCATAGTCCTTATCATTTCTCGTGGTGATCGTTCAAGATATTCTTATATGTATGATAAGAGACTAGCTATAAATAGTGTTTCCTTTTTTTTATCGTCCATTATCGATCTTGCAAACTTCGGATTTGCATTACAAGATCAAAGTTACTACACTGAGTAAAGCAGGGTTTTTGAGCCGTCTGACTTTCAAATGGTTGGATTCTTTACTATGTCTAGGCTATTCAAAAACATTAGAACTCAAATATATACCACATTTACCTTCTGAAGATGAAGCATTGGGGTTGGACCGTTTCTTTGCAAATATGTGTAGCAATTGGCATCCTTTTTGCCATAGTTGGATGGGCAACTATTCCTGGTTTGTTCATCATCATTCTTACTCTCATTCTAAACAAACCTCTAGCAAAAACCCTCGAGAAGTGCCAAGTTGAGTTCATGACTGCATAGGATGAAAGACTCATAATAACATCTGAAATTATTAATAGTATAAAAATAATCAAACTACAAGCATGGGAAGAAAAATTCAAGGCGCTGATAGAAAATATCAAGGCTGTGGAGTTCAAATGGTTGTCTTTGACACAGTTTAATAGAACATATGGTACCATACTCGACTAGATGTCACTCATCATTTTTGCATCTATAGTTTTTGTCAGGTGTGCTATCATAGGCGATCCACTGTTAACTACCACAACTATATTTACAGTGCTTGCAACATTCCGTGTGATATAAGATCTAGTGAGAATGCTACCTGACATCAGCAAAACTTATCCCCTAGTTAAGGCAGGGACTTGCTACTCTGCAGCCTCCATTGTTTTAACTTAAAAAGCGAAATGATTTCATAATATCAAACTAATATTTTTTTAAGTTTCTTTGAAAAGATAAATTGAAAGATGTAATTCATACTCTTATCGTATTAAATAGTCAATTGAAAAATATCTTCATTCGGAACCAATATGAATAGAAAATGCAAAGCTAAATAAAAAAAAATCATCTTTGTATTTAAATAAATTAATAGATATATTTTAAATTTAAAGATAATTATCAACTTTATAGCAATTTTTTTAGATAATATTTTCTAAAAACCATATTAGATATTTATATTAAAATTAATAATACAACTACAAAATTTCAGAGGGTTACTGTTGCCAAAATTCAATGGGAAAAGTTTAATGAGTACTCCATTACCATGAAATTTTTGAAATTAATTGTAGAACAAAATTTCACACTAACCATATTTACATTTTTATATTTTGAAGAAGTATTCGACTATCATGTTTAATGTAGCATTGTTTTATTACAAACAATGATAGAGTTTTAATATATTTTCGTATGATTTTAATCTAATTTTTAATATTATTTTTAATTTTATTTTAATATAACATAATATATTATTACAAATCCATGAAACCCACTAAAATTGGACAGACGCATAGTCACATGAAATGAAATTGGCACCTTTCTCTCATATGAGCGTACTAAGTTTTCGATACTGGTTGAATGTCATCGCTGTTTTCAATGTAATTTAAAGTGCAAATATATAGTTAGGAGAGCAGTCTAATTATCAAAGTTTTTGTTTTTCTTAAAATTTGGTTATAATTTTTTTTGCAATATTATCTATTTAAGTTGAATTGTTTGAGATGTCTTTTTGGGTTTATAAATAAATTTAGTGGACTGGAAAATCCAAGACAGTACATTTCTGCAAGGACTAAAACTTAAAACTACACCAAACAAAATTCCAAACTTCTAACTGAAAAAAATCCAATCAGATTTCAGTGAAAATCGACTTTAAAAAAGTTACCGGAAAAAGGATTTCTAATTCATTCGAATGTTGTGATGTAATATACTTTTGCTGCCTCTTAGCACAAATTTCTACTATTCGAGAAAAAAACAATAACCCTAGAGCACAAGTTTCTACCTGTAGATCACAACTCTCGAAACTAATGATTTTTCAAAGAATACTATCTTGATCATGCCGAAATAGAATATATTTATTTCTCAGAACGTACAACACCAACGCCTCTACTTTTAATAATTTCTGACCCAGTAATTCCTAACCTGCAAAATTAAAATTTAGTTACCCGAACACTGAACTAGTCCAACCGAGCCCCCAATAATCCCATTAAACGGCGACCCCGATAGTCCCACTATAAATATCCTGAAATTTAGCATCATATGAACTCGAGGCGTATCGTTTGAGCCGCCCTACCAAAGGGTAGGGCGTCCTACGACCTTCTTCTGTAGGACAATCGCCACCGCTGGCCGCCCCACAATCTTCTCCCGCTCCTCCTCCATGGCCGCTGAAGATAAACTTCAGGATACGGGATAGGAAGTTACCCTTCGTAGTTCGTCCGGGTTTCTTTTCGGCGCTCTTCCTGGACGATTTGGCCCATCTCGGCTTCAACTTAATGTGCCCCAAACAGTCGACCTCGGGGGAGGATGGCTCCAGGGATTCGAACCCGGCGCCTGCCCTTCGGATTATCGAGAGCCGGTGTGGTTTTGCAAGGCGATGCGTGGTGGAAGTCTTAAAGTCTCTGTCGGGGCTGAAGGGAGTGTTGGAATTAATTTCCAACTCCCGGTTAAAATAGCAGGCCGCAGCACAGGTTAAGAGGCAGTTCAAATAGCAGCCAAGAGACAAGGCGGTAAACCATTTCCGCGGGGGTCAGGTAGGTCAAGCCGGCGGAGGAACGGACTCCGGGAGAGGCTGACGTCATCCGCTGGGGGCCCACATACTATACAGCCACACATTATGTGTTAATAAAAGATCGCGGGTCAAATGTTTTAACACGGCATTTGTGTTAAAACATAAGTCTGTTTTAATGTTATTTGTTTTTAATATATGCAATACATATATATTAAAAGGCCTGAAATGTATTAAAAAAATACACTTTGAATGTTTTTCATTGTAAGCACAGCAGTGCGGGAAGAAAGTTTGACAAACAATGCCACCAAGTCAATTTGATTTCAATGCATTTTCAAGCGGTGCCAGCAGAAGTTATGAAGCAATTAATGAAAGTTTCAAGCGGTGAATTTTCTGGTCGTATGTCAATTAATGACATTGACTTAAACTTGGTTGAGATATTTTTGTTTTAATACAAAAAACAGAGTGTTGTAATTATATAATTACAGAACAGTAGTGTGTGCACAGCAGTGCGTTGATAAAACACAGAACAAAAGTTTTTTTTTTATGCACAGCAGAGTGCGTTTGAAAAAGACAGAGAGAGCAGAATTGGAAATACACAGCAACGTATTTTCCAGAGTGAGATAGAGTGTTTGGTATTTTACACAGCAGTGTGAAATATTTTTGTATACACAGCAGTGAATGACAGAGTGATAGATTTTTGTGAACTATGTTTGAAGCAGTCACATATTTTGTAAGCACTCTCTTGAGGAAGAATCTGTAACAGTTTTTTTTATGAAATAGAAATTTTTTTTAGTTGAATCTCTGTCACTGTGAATGCAATTTTTGTATATTTCTCTGTGTTAAGGAAGGGACTTTTATTATTTTGGAATTCTGAAACATTCCAACAGGGAGCCACAAACATAACTGCAATCGGCGTTCTCATCACAGGGAAGGAATTCGTTGGCATCCGACGCCTAATATTTGCAACCATTTCGCTGGAGCTAATCGTCCCGCCTCTTTGTGTAATTGTTTTGCTTATATAGATTTGGAGTTTTATGTTACACGTGGAGGAATATCAACCGACCTACTTCTGTGTGGCGGGGTGTTCAGTTTGCGTGACTAGATTTCAGGATGGTGTGCTTCAAAGCTTCAAATTTATTTATGTGTGAACTCAGAATGTGAGATTCCTCTGTTTTTCTTCCTAAACATGGAATATTTTTAGGGACGCTTCCAGAAATAACTACAATAGTTGGTATGTATATTGAAAATTTGAGGGGGTGAAAATGAGTGGTAGACCCTGAGTTGGTGGGAGTGGCTTTCCCTTAATTTTGAAAACCTTGGAATTTATATATAATGGTTTTCAATGGTTGAAGATGATATTGTGCGGTGGGAATTTAAGGGGAAAACGAGTGTGGCCATTTGTTGTTATGTTTCATTTACAACAATTTGAAAAGCTCATCTTTCATGGCCCTCACACTTAATCACTTTGGCACCCATTTCCCGCTGCTGAGCTCATAGCCACACCTGCTGCGTTCAGTGGAATTATGAGCCATCGTGTCCGCTGGTGCTTCCATCCCTTGATACAAACCATCAATGGCCTTCATTACACGGTGGTTTGAATTTATTTTGAAAACATCTGCATCCCCAAACCATGGGAAGCTTTCTTCTGTTGTGTCACATAATTGGTCATAATAGGGTTATGACCGATTGAATAATACATTGAATAATGTTGCCATGAATAATAAAGGGAAAGAGATATAACCTTCCACATATAATGAAATGTATCACTAAATTACGATTACATAAGATTACATAATAATATTTATTATTGAAAATACGATGAGTTAATACTTTTTATAAATTATGTAGCATAAGTTTAGTATTTTAAGTTATTAGGGGAATTTTGAGGTTTAAAATGGGCCTCGTAAGGAAAATGTACAATCAAAATTCACTTTATGAGAACCAATCACATTTTAGGGATGACATCATCCCTAATGGTTGAGGTGGTATTGCTTGAGTTAAAAATACTTATTTGTCATATTCTTAATGGTGGATAAACACTCATAGCTAACCATGGTAATGCTCTAAGTATTTTAAAGTCAAAGTAAAATAGTCATAATAAATATCATTTCACACTTTTTGAATAAAAGTATATTATAGTCATTTTATATTTCTCGAAAGAAACAATGCATATCGCCATAAATTTATTATTTTATATTATATTATATTATATTATATTATTTTTATATAGTATATTAATTACGTGTTATTATACAATTTAAAATAATATAAAATTTAATTAATAACATATAATATCATTAAGAATTTATAAATTTATATTTATCTTTTATTTTAAGATATTTAAGTGCATTAGTTGTTCAACGATAATGATTTTTTCTTGAAAAACTCATTCTTATTTATAGTCACATCAATACAAGTTTTTTATTAATTTTTTTTTTACAACTTTTGAATTGAATTTAACTATGGTTACATGGATTGTGGTGCAAAAAGTGAATTGAAAATTCATAAATATTATTTCATTGGTTTAGCTATTATTTTATTATTTCTTTAAGAAGTCCATTTTAGACCTCAAAATTTCCCTAATGGAACATTTCATTTATTACTAATTAGTATAATTATATAAATTAGATTATATGAGGTTAATTATGTTTTCGAAAACTTAATTTTAATTATTTTAATTAATGAAAATATACTAAGATAAATTTTTATATAGTCAATAATTATTTGAATTTTTTATAAATTAGCTATAAAATTATGAAAAATTAAATATTTTAAGTGGATATTTCATTTATTATTAACTGGTATAATTATATAAATTAAATAATATGAGGTAAATTAACACTTAAGTCATATACATTTCACTTTAACAAGATAAAAAAAAAACATAACTTTATTTTAAATTATCATCATCATTATTATTATTAATTATTAAAGGAATTAGCATATATGAGTTAATATATAAATATAAAAAAACATATAACAATATTTTTAACTAGAAACTTTATCTTTATTTTACCATGAAAATTGTAGATCTCTAAATAGACTTTGCTACCATAGGAACAACTTTCATGGCTTACTAATACCAAATGCCCAAAATTCCATAACTCATTTTGATATGACATTTTTTTAATTAGTCAATTTAATTAAAAATGTAGAAATGACATAAGTGCTTTTAAAATAAATATCAAACTTTGAATATTCTAAAATATTATATGGAGGTTAAATCTCCAACATCTACTTAATAATTATAGATAATTGTTGTGCCTAGAGGTACAATAAACATGTTGTAATGTTTAACATTTTGACATAATCAAATAAATAAATTAAAAATAAAATAAATAAACATAAACATAAATTCTCCATCACATGGTTTTTTTATGAGGCCTAAATAAAAAAAAACATAAATTCTCCATCACATGTTTTTTTTTTTAATGTGGCCTATTTAAAGGCTACTATTTAAACCAATCTAGATCGAAAATAACTCTAGATCTACCAGATACTGAGAAGGATCAAATCTCTTTTAACTTTAAAAGAGGTTTGCATCTCTGAACCACTTAATAATTATGGATGATTAAATGAAAATCCTAAAAATCATATTCCACTAGCCTATATCTATCTTAACTCTAGATCTAGCAAGCATCCAGGAATCAAATCTCTTTTGAGTTTAAAATTGGTTACACCTCAAGATATTTGATCCCCAACAGTGCTTGGTAGAACCAAAGTTAATGTGGATTGAGGTTGGTTTAATATTAAATTATAATTATAATTATTTATTTTATTTTTATTTTTTTAACCATAATTTTTTATTATTATGTAATTTGATACAAGAAGAACTTTGAAGGGGCACCAAAGATGGATCCTCGTCACAGACTAATGATGAGAAAGATTGTGCCTTGGCTAGTAAAGCAATGAAAGGAAAAGGCCCAAGGCATCCCATACCAAATCCAAGGTTGGAAAGGTAGGTAAGAAATGAGACTCGTCAAAGGTAAAATGCTTCAACTGTCATGAGCATGGACACTATGCCACAAATTGTCCACAAACGAAGAACAACAAGAAGGTCTCGGGAGGAGGAGCGGGTGAAACATTTTCTTCACAATTTGAGTTGGACTTCACCCTCATTACACGAATGGTGTCATGGGTGATGGGTTCTGTGTGGTACTTGGATAGTGAAGCTTCGTTCCATATGTCCGGAAACAAAGAATTCTTCGGTAGCTTGGAGGAGAAGGATCTCCAAATGCACATCGAGATGGATGATGATGGGAGGTATAACACTACTGGTGTTGGTACGGTTACTTTCCAAAGAGATTCGAGTAATCCACTCACATTAAAAAATTTCATGTATGTTCCTGATTTAAAGAATAATTTCGTTTATGTTGTTATGTTAGAAAATCGAGGCTATGATGTGATCTTCAGTGAAGGAAATATGTTCCTTCGTCACAAAGCCATGGGAAAAGTGAAAAATATTGGGGATTGAGTAAAGAACTTCTACAAATTAGATGTAGAAGATTGCGTAACATTGAGCACTAAAGCAGAGAAGGTGGAAATCTAAGACATCTGTGAGTTATGGCACAGGAGGTTGGGCCACCTACACCACAATGTTTTAAGGATCATGCAATATATTTATGCAGGACTTCCAAAGGGTGTACTTGTGTAGAGAGACACATGCAAAGGGTGTACATTGAGGAAGTATACCAAGGCCACCTGTTGGCCACCTATAAAATTTGTTCCATCAAAAGGTGGCCAAAACATTGTTGAGCCTTCAAGGAACAATTTCATTATAGAAAAGTGTATCTCTTGAAGCCTCTAGAAGACATCATATCCTTGTTTCAATCTTCATTGATGTTCCCATTTCAAGCTCAGAAAATTCTGTTGAATTCCATGAGAAATACTGTTGCAAAATCCCCTTTTTCCCCTTCTTGCACACAGAAAGTAACCTTCATCTTCTTTCCATCATTTTCCTCTGTTTTCCAATTCCCTCATCTCCCCTTCATAAAATTTCCTTTGTAGAGTTTAAAACTCCCTTTAAAAATCTATCGAAACCCTCAATTGCCCTTTGAAAACCATTGAAAATCAAGTTTTTATTAATAAAGCTTAAGCCCCCTTGGGCTAAGTCTTTAACCCTTTTCTTCCATACACTCACACCCTGAAACTAAGCGCTAACCTTTTTCCGGCGCTTGTCGCATTGCAAACACAAGAGCGCAAGTCTTTATGCCGTTATAAAAGTTTCGATGCGATCGTGCGATCGCATCGCAATATTCCAATGAGAATATTAAAGCGCCCTGGCCCGATCCGCAATTTACGATTCCCCCAATGCATCTCCCGCCATCGATCTGGTCTACAAATCGACGGTCTATATTTTATCGCATCGCAAATTTTTCAATGGGTTGATTAAAAAGCCCGGGCCCGAAACTGCGATTGCGATTGGCCCTTGTTATATAAAGCCCCAGGCCCATTGTATTCCGTAGGTCCAAAGGCCCCACAGTCGGGCGCTTATCCTATATCACATATATATCCCGTCCAAAACCATAAAAAACCTTTGTTATTTGTAAACTTTGCGTTTTATTTTATTTTATAAAATTCTCTGCCAGAGCGATTTCTCAATAAATCTACACCGTCGATCTAATCCACAGTTCGAATGGTGCGGAATCCATATCCCCGGTGGTCCCCACCAGCCGTGCCCCGTTGCCCAAAAACCGCTTGGTTTTCATCACACCGCCTTCGAGCGGAGGGCGGTTTTTTCCCAATCGGCAGCGATTCCATACGCTGGCTGACACGCATCCCGAGCACTGTTCCAAAAACTACCATCCATCACGCATTAAATTTCTCCATCACGCATTAAAGTTCGGACGAGGATGGCCATCGATATTGACCACAGCCATCGGATCCAAACCCGCTCATCCGACGGAGATCGCTCGTCGAAGATGTCCGATGGTTAACCAAGATACACACACGATAAGCCAGGATATTGTACAGCGGCAATGGCATCTCCATCATCGATCTGATCTGTAGATCGACGGCCCACAATTCATCTCTCGATTTCTCCTTTTGACTTTCAACTTCTGCTCCCGACCGTCGATCTCTGCGCGATCGACGGCTCATATTCAATCTTCCTCTGCCCGTTCCACGATTTCTCCCGATCAATATTGACCGTTGGATGATGCCATCCAACGGCCATGCTCCTTCCACACATCCTCTGAATCAGTCAAACTATGTACGCAGGATTTTATAACTCTTGTTTGTATTTTGCAGGGTTTAATGTTTCTCTGCCATACTGAGGAAAATTCGCAGGCCGAGGGTGACGATCCTCTTGCCTTTGTTTCATCAGGGAAATCATTCACAGGGGTTTTCAATCTCAAGTATCATCGGTGTTCTATGAGGCATCGATGTCGTTTCATCTCTGCGCAGCCCTGCATATCAGAAAGAAAACCATGGATTTAACATTGTCAAAGGGTATCAGTGCCAAAGAATAAAATGTATCAGAATAGAGGATTAGAGAAATTTTCATGGGGATTACGTCTAAGATGCTTATCAAAAGCCTAATCCCCAAATAAAACACAGTTTACAGAAAACCTAAAGTGTTTTATCAAGCAGGAATGCCTCCACCGCCACAATCTGAGGCAAATTGATCCCTTTAGTTATCACGATGCCACCTGTGCCTCAAAATATTCAATCAAAAGCTGAATTTATTGATCAGGCACCTACAACCTCACAGAAAATCAAAGGCTACCGAACAAATAATACTAATCAAGGGTCTTATCTCCAAATTGTTGGCAAAACTATTTTAAAGGTTAAAGAACAGTCCAGAAGCAGATCTTTTCAATCATTAGGCCTCGAAAGACACAAACAGAGTTATGAAGCAGAGTTATAAACGATTACATTCCCACCTTATGCCTTGCCTGGTTCCCAAAGGCTAGGAACTCCATTGATTACATAATTAATAATGCTTGACCCCTGGGAAATCCTCCCACCTCTTCATTCTTCTATAAATACTTCTGTAGAAGATGAGAAAATGTTGGTCTATGGACATCTGAATGTGTGTAATAGTTTCTGAAGCTACTCATGCCCTGTTTGCAACTTGAAGATACATAGGCTGATATGAGAAGTTTGAAGTTGTAAAGACCCACCGGGCTTGCTGATTATAACTGGTTCGAACATCAAATACAAGCTACTAATTTATGGGATCCTGATTTGTGTCAATGGTGATGTGTTCCTCACTGTCAGTTGTTATTTTGCTGAATGTTTCCACTCTGTTCACTTTCTTTGATAAAGAGCAGCAAACATAGAGCTAGGATTTACTTTCAACACTACCCTACTCTTACTGAAAGCTTTATTGTCTAGGTTTTCTTCATTTGAACATTCTCTTTGAAGAGTACATCAATGTAGGTCAGTTTAAAGGCACTTGCCTGATCTAAATTTCTCTTTGTCACTGTTATCTATGTTTTCCTTATTGAACATGCTGAAAGAAGGATAGTTTAAAGGCACTTACCCGATCTTAAGCTTTTCAACTTTTTTTTCTAATGTTTTCTAACTAAAAGTATTTCAATGCAGGCTAGTTTAAAGGCACTAACCTGATCTCAGAATACTTTTATGTTTTTCTTATTGAATATGTGAAAGCAGGGTAGTTTAAAGGCACTTACCTGATCTTAAGCTTTTTCAAACTATCTTTTAATGTTTTCTAACTGAAAGTACTTCAAAGCAGGCTAGTTTAAAGGTATTAACCTGATCTCAGAATACTCTCATGTTTTTCTTTAAGTACATGCTGAAGCAATATAGTTTAAAAGAACTTACTTGATCTCAGGCTTTTTCACTATATCTTCATTTGTTTGTTCTTCATTTCCTATCTGTTTCATTCCATAAAATCACCTTAAGAGATCCTTTGACATAAGTGACTTGCCCGATGGATCCTTCTTGAACCTTGTTGTCCAATTAAAATCCTCCTATGACTCCATAGCCCAATGGGTTAAAACTGTCTTTGCCTTTTCTATCAGCCAAATCATTCCTTCACTTGCAGACACCTCCACCCTTCATTTTGAAACTGCCTTCACCTTCATCATGTCCTTGCCCAACCAAAACAAACAAAACAAAAACCCAAGCTCTTCATAACTAACCTAATATCATAATTTCAGCTATTAAAGATCACATCTTTAAACTCATTCATAGAGAGATCCCTCTCTAGATTCAGGAGGGCTAGATCCTAGAATCCCAAAGTTGGTTGAAATAATGTTGCTTGTGCAATTTTAGTCTTACCAATTTTCCAAAATTACATATTCCTAACACCACTTTTCATGATAAGGAAAGACAAGCAACAATGATCCTTGAGAGATTTCACTAAGACGTGTGTGGACCATTATTGAAAACTTCCATAGAAAAGCACAAATATTATGTGATTTTTGTTGATGATTTTTCAAGAAAGTGTTGGATTTTCTTCATGCAGAAGAATGATTAGATGTTCTCTAATTTTTGTGAGTTCAAGGCACTTGGTGAGAAAGATACATGGAAGAAGGTGAAGGCTCTGAGGAGTGACAATGGTGGATAATATATCGCTAACGAATTCAATAACTATTGTTCCTCAGAAGGAATTCAAAGAGAATTGATATCAACTCATAACCCACAACAAAATGGGGTTGCAGAAAGAAAGAATAGAATGATTGTGGGAGAAGCACAGGCTATGCTGCATGATAAGGGCTTATCATTGCATATGTGGGAGGAAGCATGAAATACAACATTATTTGTATAGAACACAATTCCTCATCGGATACTTGGGATGAGTACACTAGAGGAGGCATTTTTAGGTAAAAGACCGGATGTGTCATATTTTAAAATTTTTGGTTCATTTTTTTATTACCATGTGACCAAAGATGCGAGGAAGTAGTTAGAGCCAACAATAGAGTTGGGGATATTTTTGGGGTACACTGAAACACCTCACAACAATTGGGTGTACTTATCAGCACACAGGATGGTAGTGGTCAGAAGAGATATGAAATCCGATGAAGAGAAAGCCATGTGATTGTCCCTTTATAAGGAGCTTGAGTTGCATGCAGTTAAGGATCTCTTAGATCCAAAGGATGAACTTTAGGATGTGGATCATCCACAAGTAGAAGAGAAGAGGTAGAAACCACTCATGCAGAGATTCCATCCACCAGAGACGGAATGAAGCACACTAAAGAGGCTAACATATTATTGCTAGATGCGAGAGAGAATGTTGGAGCACCCACATCATAGCATAGAAAGAGAAATTCCCTAGAGCAGTATGTTGGATATATGGATCTTATGAGCGAAGGTATTTAGATAGAACCATCCTCTTTTGAGGAAGTAGTGCAACAACTAGTGTGGGTTGATGCCATGGTTGAGTAGTATGACTCCATCATCAAAACAAATGGATGGGAAGTTGTCCCAAGACTAGTGGGGAATTTAGTTGTAGGATCCAAGTGGGTCTACAAGGTGAGGCAGGAAGTAGATGGGATTATGGAGAAGCACAAGGTCAAATTTGTGGCGAGAGGATTCTCTCAGGTGGAGGAGATTGACTATTATGATACTTTTTCACTAGTCGCAAGGTACTCATCTATTAGATCCATCTGTGCACTCTCAGCATAGGTGGGATGGAAAATACATCAAATGGATGTAAAGACAACCTTTCTCAATGGATTTATTGAGGAAGAAAAGTACATTGAGTGGTTAGAAGGTTTTGAGACCTTAGAAAGGGAGTGGCAAGTGTGTAGACTCAAGAGAGATTTGTATGGGCTGAAGCAGGCACCTCGTGGTTGGTACACTAGGATTGAAAACTATTTTACCGCGTTGGGCTTCACCAAGAGTGAAGAGGATGCGAACATATATCATATTGTGGTTAATGGTAATATTTTGATTATTGTACTTTATGTCGATAATATCATATTGACAGGTGATGAGCAGCTCATCGGGTCTTGCAAATAGGATATTGCAAGAGAATTTGAGATGAAGGACATGGGGATGTTGCACTATTTTCTCATATTGGAAATATGGAAAAAAGATGGGGAGCTATTTGTATATTAGGGCAATTATGCCAAGGAGAACATGGAGGGAAACAAACCCATGGAGACTCCTTTAATAGGAAACTGGAGGAAGGAGGATGCAACTTTGGGAGAAGTAGCAGATGCTACTATTTACAGGTAGCTCGTGGGTTCACTCATGTATTTGGTGAACACACGACCAGACATATGCTACACAATTAGCAAACTGAACCATGTTATGGTTAAACCTACCAACCTCTTTTGGAAGGGAGGGAAGCATGTCTTGAGATACCTCAGGGGCACTATAGCATATGGATCATGGTACAAATGGACAAAGTGAGTGAAGCTTCAAGGCTTCACTGATGTAGATTGGGCATGGAGTCCATTTGATAGGAAGAGCACATTAGGAGGCATCTTCAGCATAGGGTCAACAACAGTTTCTTGGTATAGCACGAAACAGAGATCAGCTGCACTTAGTTTAGCAGTGGAAGAGTACATGGAGGCCAGTTAGGAAGCATGTGAGGCCATATGGACGAGGAAGATAATTGTTGGTTTGTTTGTTCTACATTTTGATAAACAAAGTTGCATCAAACTCTCGGTTAATCTAGTATTACATGATAGGTCCAAGCATATTGATATCTGGTTTCACCATCTCAGAGATTATGTTTAGAGGAAGATTTTGTCATTAGAGTAAATTCCCATGGAGGAGCACGATGCAAACATCTTGATGAAGGCACTAGCAAGAAGCAAATTTGAATTCCACAGAGGCAGGATCAGGGTAGTAGATAATCCATTTATTTTTGAGAGGGAGTGTTGAAAAGGTTGAAAATTAAAGAAGCGAGGATAAATATTAATGATAGAAAGCTCTATGAAAAAGTAACTAGTAGGCTTCCAAGACAATTAAAATAAAGCATTTTTTATACTGTAATAATAATATTTTATAATATGGTTATTGTCAATTGAATCATCTTTTAAATATTGTTTTAATTGTCTTTTAAATATTTTTTTAAGGATTTATGAGAAATTCAAAATTTGAATTTTATGATATAATATAGTTATAATTTAATTTTGTTTTGTAATTTGGTGATCATTTAATTGTGTTTAATAAAAATAAAAAAGAAAGAAATATATATATATATATATATATATATATATATATATATATAAAGTATGAATATTTGTTTTATTATTAATTATATAGAGAGGAGTGATGTGAGTTTTAAGATGAGTATACGATTAATGAGTTTTAAAATGAATTTTACACCACAAAGTACCTTAACAAAACACCATATCATTGTCTTCTCTATATCTTGTGAGCTTATTTATATTTATTTTAAATTAAAAGTTATATATATATATATATATATATATATATATATATATATATATATATATATTAAAAATAAATAAAATGTGATGATGATGATGATGATTAACGTCCACTAATACCAATGCGGCCCAATGCGGCCTATCGGACCTCCAGAAAAGAAAAAGAAAAAATCTAAATTGGATTCTTCATAATTTTGTTTCTATGATCTAGGAAAAGGGAAAGAAGCCCTCCAAGATTTCTATAGAGGGGTTGGCTTAGTAAGTCAAGAATATTGGAAGTGTGGTAGATGTTAGGGAATTGAGAGTGGATGTGAATAAGAGCTGGGAAGTCTAAAAGGAAGTGATTTTCATCTTCCACCTTCTTAGTATCGCAAATCAGACAGATTCTATCATTCTAGGGAGTCTTGGGAATAGACCACCACCTCGTCTCACTTCGAATCTCATAAGATTTAATTCTTATCCTAGCGATGTTCATTTTTTTCTTAGTGCTGGCCAACACAAAGAGATAGTTTTGGTTATCAAGGGTGGGGTTGATCACCTCCTTCTAGTATCTAAGCTTCCTTTTATCCTCCAACTCCTTATCCTCCCACAACTTGTCCTTAAACTTGGAGGTAATAATTTCCTTGACACTGTCTTTTCTTCCCATACTAATCTCTTTCTTAATTCCCCAATGGTTGAGCCAAGATTGGGCATCCTTATGTCACCCACGCTTGACACGAAGTTGGGGATTTTGACTAAAGTTAGAAGCAATATTTGGGAGCCTTTTGGAATCCATGTTGCAAAGCTTCTTCTTATGCTTCAGATATCTAAACATATCTGTACTTTCAATGGGGGACAAACCAGTTTTGAACAAGAGGATAGGATAAGGGGTATTTCCCTTGATATTTAGGATGTAGGTTATGAATTGCTTTTGAATCATATCAATCTTCCTCCAAGACTCTCAGATATACTACAACCATAAACTTCACATATGTATAAGACAAAAGGGGTGACGAGAGTCTAAAAAAGGAACCTCTTTTTACTCAAAATGTGAATATCGATCGACTTACAATCATTTTCAAGCTCATAATAAGCTTTCCAAACCCAATAATACTTTTCTTGATGCAATAATTCCAGTTAAATGGATGAGAAAAGTTAATACCTAGATATTTATAAGAAAAGACATGCTCTAAGTACTGATTATTATAAACGAAACTACCATGAGTGATATTTTTGAATTTAATAGTGATGTCTTTAGTGTTGTCGGTATTAACAGTCATACTCATCATGAAAAAATAGACATGAAAAGTCTTCAACTGGCACCTGTCCTCCATCCTTGGGATTATGGCACGAGTGCATGGGATTATGAAGATTCGAACCTCGAGCCAGTCCTTGGGATTGTGGAGCTCAGTGCGGTTTTGTAGGGCCTGTTTGGTGGAAGTCTTCAAATCTTTGTTGTGGTTGAAGGGAGCCACAGACATGACTGCAATCAGCGTTCTCATTACATGGTACAAATTTGTTGGCATCTGATGGTCGATATTAGTACGAATTCGTTGGCCTTGATGGTTGATAGTTGCGACCATTTCGCTGGAGCTCTTCCGCCTGTCTGTATGTACTAGCAATTGCACCACATGTTGCAAAGGAAACACCGTAAAGTTGTGGTATAGGAAAGAATAACATATAAGAAAGAAGAGGTAGCAGGAACTTTCTCGGCTCGCACTGATCCTCTAGAATAAGGGGTGGAGAATTATGTTTACTGGACCTCAAATGAAAATATCCATATTGGGTAATTGATGTGGAACAACTTCTTTGTTATTAATTACATGTAAGATGTGTTTTTTAATAATGGATGAGACATTTTGGCGAAAGTACTCAAGACCTCTATATGGCGAAATCTGCATGTTTATTTTTTTTTCTGCATGAAGGATGCACTTGGTTTTTATGACCAAGTTGAGAAGGCTTCACCCTTCCATGAAATTATTTACTTCTATCACATTCGCAATGTTAAATTTTTCTGATAATACTCCTAGAACTCTGACTCTACTCTACAGCTATAATTACTTAATGGAATAAAAACTTATCACTATGATATGTTGACGCCTTACGGCGTAATTAGGATAAACAATCTCAAAGGAAAAATAACAATTCATAACAAAGCCTAATAAGTTATTCTAGTATTTGTCCATTTGTTTGCTAACACAACTTGGCTTTCACATCTAAAAGCATAATTAAGTCCATCCATTTAGATAGCTTGATCGCATATCTCTTCAATTTTAAGTGGCCTTGAGGCTTCATGAATGTGCAGCAAATCATGGATTCCAATAAAACCTGAACTATGGTATTATTTCCATAAGGTAATGAACTCTCAAATTAGTTCATAATTAAGTCTTATTGTTTAATACTTATTAATTAAATTAATAATTCAAATTTAAGACTTAGCTTTATTTGGAGAATTCATCAAGTTATATACTAATATTCCTTATCTTAAATTTGTTATTGTATATATTATAGAGAAATGCACATATACTTTGCTAGATATTACTTGTTTTTAATTGGAATTTTACATAATGTTTTTTTTTTTGAATTGTACTTAATCCAGATCTGAGTTCAAATTTCTATATTTTAATTATGGTTTACACCAATAAAAATGGGGTGGTTAAGTCACCAAAATCTATTACCCTGGATCTACATATAATACGACGATGTAGGGGAAAGATAGAGTGCATATTTCCCATCCAGCAAGGCAAGGCAACATAAATGTCTAAGCATACTTGCAAGCTCAAGTTTGTCACCAATAATCTCCACAACTACAAACTCCATCCCTGAAATGATGAAAAATATTTGTGTCCTTCACAATAATTTCTCTCCCAACAATCTTGGAAATGAACTTGGAGGCTATATGACAATCACCACACATTCGAAGGTTTTTGTTCATTCGAATAGATTTAGTGGGGAAAGTACTAATAAGACCAAAAGTTATTATCTGTCTTTCACTGTGAATACAGAGGATGTATTCCTTCTGCTCTTCATCTATATTTTGAAGCACAAACTTCATACCGGGCATATACCCAACCTCTTTCATCTGCCTTGATAAGCTCTTCAACAATGAATATATTTCCTCCCAATGTGGGTGTGTTCGGTCTTCTACTTGGAATGTGTGGACTCTATTTTTCACCTCAATCCAACTGCATGCTTTGAGAATTTGAGGTAATAGACACATGTTGCTGCAATTAAAGTGTCCGTCGATGCTGCCACAACAGGCCATGCAAGACTGTTTTCGTTTCGTTTTTCAAGATGAATCTCGATCATCAACTGAAATCCAAGCACCAATGATGACATTGATCCCTATCACAAAAAATTAGACTCCAACATGTTTAATGCTTCAAAGGGATTTTTGAATGATGGCTCATGGTTAGCTTCAAATTAGATTCAAATACACTTTCTTGGATGCTCCAATAATCTCTCAGAACTGCTCGAAAAAGTATCCCCTAGCAAGACGCCAAAAAGGCTCCAAAATTTGTTTCATAAAGGCTTCAAAGCCTCTCCAAATATTTTCCAAAATGTTTCTATACGACACTATTTTAAACTTGTCCAAAATATGATCTTAATAATATCCAAAGTCAGGTCTAGGCCTTCTAAAAATTTGATCCATAGAATACTTAAGTTATGGCCCAAATTCTGCTCTTAATTATTATAATGTACACTCAATAATTGATCAAAAATTTCCTCCAAGAAAATGGTCAGAACACACAACAAGATTAGTTTTAAAGGAGGTCGAATATTATCCCTTTCTTAGGCATAATTTGTCTTAGGTTCAAAGGATCTGATAGAGGTCTGAATGACAACCAAATCCAACCAAAGAAGCCCAAGTATGTCTCCATAGGAGAGTTAAAATTTTAGTTTTCAATCACCTCAAGTGCGTCTCTTATCATAGATTTGAAGTCTTAGAATCATAGGTTGGAGTCTTGTCCAAGTAAGGTCGACAGATTTTCTCTAGAAAGCTGAGTATACGAGCTCAAAAAATTCATGAGTCAATGCATGTTCGAGGCCTAAAATGTTCATAAGAAGGGCCAGGTTCAGGGCAGAAGTAAAATGTTTGATTACTTCTTCACTAGAGGCAATGAAGGATGGTGAAATCTTGTAAAAGAAGGCTCCAAAAACTAAATAGACATCCACCTATAACTTCTGAACCAAAAAAAAGGTATCAATCACCACTCCTTTCGTTTCCTTTCTTTTCCTTGGTTCCATTCCTTTGATTTTGAACTTTGGGACTCCATTATTGAATCCATGTATTTGACATGTTCATATATTGTTCAAAATTTTAGGTTTCAAATAACGACTGAAAAATTTGAAAGTTTTGTTTGTTTGGTTGTGCAAATGATTATATAACCTTAATTTATTACTGTCTCTGCAACATGAGCACTCTCTCTTCTGTTCTAAAATATAATGTTTAGTGGGCGACAAGGTTTTTCCCATTCCTATGAATTAATACATCTAACTTGAAGTGTTTTTTCCTGTTTTTGTTCTCAAACGATGAAGACCTCTGTGAAAAATAGGAACCTTAATTCAGTTTGGGAAGAAGATCTTAAATTCACTAATGTTTCTTACTATGATCAACACTTGCTTGCTGTGGTATACTCTTTAAATCTAAACCTAGTCTTTTCTCAATAACTGTTTACTCGTTGCATGTGATGATATATATGAATGAATCATTTTTTTGGCTTTTGCAGGAAGTATGGGATGAGGATAAATTCACGAAATTCAAACGGAGGGACTTCCTGGGTGAAGCTAAAATCAACCTACAACTTCTTCAAGAGGTGACAAATGGAAAGAAAGTAGTGGTTCAATCCAATAATAACAACCTAAAGGATAGTTGGATCATCAAGCATAATGATGGTCGAATAGTCCAAGACATGTACTTGAAGCTCGCTAGCGTTAAATTTGGTATCTAAACGAAGGGACTTCTTGGGTGAAGCTAAAATCGACGTACAACTTCTGCAAGAGGTGACAAATGGAAAGAAAGTAGTGGCTCAATCCAATAATAACAACCTAAAGGATAGTTGGATCATCAAGCATAATGATGGTCGAATAGTCCAGGACATGTACTTGAAGCTCGCTAGCGTTAAATCTGGTATCTTGGAAATGAGACTCAAATGGAAGCTCGATGTACTATCAGTATTTTTTTTATTAGAAAATAGCAGTCTAGCTAGTAGTAGGATTCAGAGGTTCTGACTGAGTACCTGGTTGTTTATGCATTCGATTGAAGAATATTCTTTTTCTAAGTCCTGAGTCTTGAGTCTTGAGTCCTGAGCAGTGAGGAATGGCTCTTTCACTGCAGGTTTCAATTGCAAGCTTGCAGTTCTTCTCCAACATGATGAAAAAGAAAATCCTTCGTGTTGAAGCCTGAGTCCAAGAAAAATATCACTGTCAAGTGTTGAGAATGAGCCTGGCAGTGGCATTATGATGGTTGTTTTCTTGGAGTTGGAACTTGGCACTACTAACTAGGCAGTTATAGACTTGCAGTTAATCTAAACTCAACAACCTCTCCCTTACCATTAATCTCTTTCAATGCTGCAACAACTTTTAGGGTTTGAAGTGAAGTTTGGAACAGTGAAAAAAGCCTGAGTCCAATCACCATTCACGAATGAGTCACCAACTCACGAGTCACCACCATTGACCTGTCATGCGTTACTATACTTAGGAATTTTAAAAAATGTGACGCTAGCTACAACACTTCTGGTGACATTTTATAATATTATTCATTTTTTTTTTAAACTTGTGAAAATCCAAATTTAATTTTTTTTTACTCGTAAATTCCTTTCCCTACTTCTCTGACGTGCCAGAGGCCTGGCGTGTTCAATTTTGAACACTGATTATGAGAGAGTTGTGAAAATCGAGATGTCAAACAATGAATTGTTACTTGCTTGAATTCAATTTATTGTCTATTTGGAAAATTGGTGTTCTCAGTGCAAAAGAAATTATGTTCATATTGTTCATTTACTTGTCTAAATCAAGTATGTTGATATTGTAAACCAAATGCAATTAATTGTCATATATTAAGATCTATTACTCTTTGTCAACTAACAATCATATTAACATAATTATCTATTTAAATCCCAAATTACATACATTTATTGACAAATCTTGGTAACTGGTTGGATGTATTTGGTTCTAAATAGAAAATTAGATGCATTTATTGCTAATTGTCAAGAATTAATAGCCAACATGGACGGATCTAACATGACCTGAGTGAGATAAAAGTGCAAATATTTTAAAGTGCAAAATACACTATATAATTTTTTGTTGTTTAAATTGTATTTTTAAATGTTATATATTATATATATGTATAGGCCCAAATAAACATTTTAACCATAGAAACTTTTATTTTTCATGATATGTATTAAATAATATTTTCTATACAATAATAAAATATTTTATTTTAACAATTTTTTTCATATATATAGATATATATGAATTTTATATCTACATAAATATTTTTGTTTAAATATCTACTCACAATTTTTTTTTCTACTTCTAATTACTTTAGAGCATATTCAATTTATTATTAGTATAGCTAACATTATTTTTCTATTTATGCATAATTATTACCAAAATTTATGCAAATTATTACACAAAATTTAAAAGATTATTGATATTAATTTCCCCATAAATTCAAAATTAGATAGTAAAAAAAAAAAAAAAAAACAACAAATTAAATACAATCCCACTTTACAACTGAAAGCATATTTCAATTCCAAAATATACATACTGGTTAAATATCAATATAACAAATCAAATTAATCCTTGATTTTAAGATTATTATATGGAAAATAAAATTATAACATTATAAACTAATAATAATTAATTTTAAATTTTTAAAATTATAATATATAATCCTTATTTTATTATCTTGTATTTATAATTTAATAAATATATTTCCAATTCTTACAACCCAAAATAAGAAAATTAGATATTCATTCCGAGGAAAATGATTTTTAACTTTAAAAATACCATGTGTTTGAGATTTCTTGATGAAGAGAACACCTTTAATATAAATAACCAAAGGGAGGTCCACGTGAAATAATTTAAAAAAAATATGATGTTAAAGACAAAAACATGTATAGATTATGTTTAAGATGAAGATTCAACGGAAATTGGATATAATATAATTTTGTAGGCAGATATAAATTTTAATTTATTATGACAACTTCCATACCCTAATTAGTATTCAGGATTAAATTAACAATAATAAATATCATGAATTAATCAGTAACTATATTGGCATAGAAAAATGATGAATGCATCCTAGAAACTGGGTTTAAGAAAACAAGTGACTGAATAATCACTTGAAAACAGGGAAAATATTTTAATGACGATATCAAGAGTATTGTGTTCAGGTGAAAAAAGAACAAAATTTCCTTGCGAAAGAGATGTGTTAGGCCGATGTTTTATCATCCACTGTCAGAGCGCATGTTACCAATGCATAGTTTAGGGAATGATGTTTTTCCCAGAAAACAATGGAAATTCGATATAATTTTGATAAAGTTTAACAGGATTATTTGAAATTTGGGCGGTCAAGCATGGGGAGCTGAGAAAAACAGAGGCACCCTAAGAGAAAGAGCAAGGGGATTATGTGAGCGACACGTCTTTGGTTATATCAAAATGAGTTATGGGTTTTTGGGTATTTCATATTTATAACCCATGAAGTTGATAATAAAGCCTATTTATAGGTCTAAAATCTCCATGGTAAAATAAAGATAAAACTTTCTAGTTAAAAATCTTGTTATATATATATATATATATATATATATAACAAGATTTTTAACTAGAATGTTTTATCTTTATTTTACCATGGAGATTTTAGACCTATAAATAGGCTTTATTATCAACTTCATGGGTTACTAATATCAAATACCCCAAAACCCATAACTCATTTTCATATGACATTGTTTTAATTGGTCAATTTAATTAAAAAAAATAAAAATGACATAAGTACTTTTTAAATAAATCTCAAACTTTGAGTATTCTAAAATATTCTATAGAGGTTAAATCTCTACCATCCACTCAATAATTATGAATAATTTTTAGGCGGTTGGCCTCTAACAATTAACTACTATCATTTATTTCTCAAAAAACAAAAATATTACCATATACAAAGAATTTACATAGCATAGTTATTATTCTACATATGTCTAGCATAGTTATTATTTTACATATCATCTATGGTAGCAAGCTTATTATTTTTACCTTACATAACCTCTACTCCATTATATGATTTGTACTTAGAGGTTGTTATGGTAGTCAGTCCTACCTTACTATTACAATAAACATTACATAATGTAAACAATGATTATTACTTAATCAAACAATAATTTACAACCCAATTTTACATAATGCATTGTTGATTTATGTATTATTCATGAGTACTCATGAAATTTCGGGATTCAGGGTTCTATAATTGAATTTATTAACTATCATATCTTTAATGATGACGGTTCGGTGAGTGGGCTGGTTGGCAGCTATCATCCATTAATCATTTGTTGGAAGTTTGTCGATCGTCGATCTAGAAACCCTAGATCTGACAGTGGAGGTTTGGGTGGCAGGGTTTAGGGTAACTACCCGACCCAAACCCGGCACACCAAGTTCATTGTTCCACTGCTTTGTTGTGGCTCCGTTCTCTAAACCAGTTTCGCCTTTCCACGTCCTTCCTTCTGTAAGCTGTGGTTTGCTGCTCTTAATGGTGAGCATAGTTTCTTGCTTGGAGGTTCTGATTCAACTAAGGTAATGTTTCTAACTTCGGCATTATGGTTTGCAACCCTAGTTTGGATACATTCACTTGCAGCATGGTTCGGTTTGACTTACATTCTCTTCTCTTGTCATTTATTTCAGAGCTCACTTGTATGTTATTCCTCGCCCGAGTTATGGAAGTTTTGCTCATTTTTGTTTTCAAATGTGAGGATAATCTCTTTTGATTCTTTAACGCTTCTAGTTAAAACCTATTCAGGATGAGAACCTCGCTGCAACTGAGGGCTACTCATCGAGCCAACAACTCGTTTCCCTTCCTTCGAGCAAGCTATAGGGTGCAACCATTTTAGGGATGGCGTGTTTTCTTGTTTTTTTTTTAAGCTCTGGGTTTGCAATGAGTCTCTAGATTTCACTGTTATTTTTTTTAAAGGTTTACTCACAGTTTCTCATCTCTCTTTAATTTGGTTACAGGGTATTTCTGAACACTACAGTCCTGGCGGAAATGAGGCATCCCTCTGAGTTTAGCAACACGGTTTCACCAACGGCCATAACAAGTAAGCCGAGTTTCTTCTCTTGTGTTCATATTAGTTTTTTTTTAAGTTTTCTCCAAATGAATTAGTGAGGGTAGTATCCCTCTACCTGTACACTTTCCAACAAGTTCCCCTGAGTCTCTTGCATGAAATAGCTCAGGTTCCGTTATTTCCCTTGATGGGTTTCGACATAGTTTAATTTTTTTTCTTGTTTTGAGTTTAATGTTTAATTCTGAAACCATTCTTTGCAGTTATCCACCCAGAAATGAGAGGGTTACTGTGTAATGTTTCTCTGTATGTATTTATTTTAAAGGAGGTTAATCCTTCAAATAATTATCACAAATGTTGCTCGAGTTATGTCTTTGATATACATGTTGTTTCACCGTCAATATTTCTTGATACTTATATGTATATTCGTAGTCATTTTATCAGCGTTGTTAATACGTGGAACTATTGTGAAATGAGCTTTATGCTTCTTTTTAATTTATAACATATGATGACATATACATAATTTATGGGTCATTGTTCTGAGTTTCTAGATTGAGTGTTATCTGAAATTGGTCTTTGTTAAAAGCATCATTGTCTCAATATTTATTTGCTAAGACAACTCATTAGGCTCGTAAGGATTCCATGGCCAAAAGACCATGATCCTTTCCTTGTTACCACGGGCTCGACATCTGAACCTCTAAGCCTCTTTATTTATTTTCATAAATTATTAAGAATATAAAGATGTTTTGTAGAATACTGCTCTTATTTTACTCTCGACCATTTTTTATTGTACTCACATATTTAATTACTTTAATTGCTTTATCCAAGTAATACATGGGAACTTAACAATGCATGGACATTTATTCTGTTAGGTTTAGCAATGTATTTTTCACTAAATTATACCTATTGTCTGTTCATTTTTATACTTTCTATCTACACAAAGTTTAGAATTTTACCAAATAGCAGTATTTAAACAACATTAATAAATACAATTTTCTTTTCTATTTAGCCCCGTCATAACATTTCTTTGTTATTTAAGATAATTTCCAGATTTTTCTTATCTCTGTAAAGTAGTAGGAAGACAAAATCAATTCTAACTAAAAGAGATGATATAATTACTGGTACAGTGAATTTAAGAGTCATTATCTTTCTAATCACTTCAAACTTAACTAGTAAACTTAAATACTTATCTCTATAATTCGGTTAACTGATGGCACCACCCAACCATGAGAACGACGATCACGTCCTCTACTACCCCGGTGCTCTGCACCAAAGCCTACGATAGCAATTATTGTGTCAGAAGTTAGGCCTAAGGACCTCTGTCCAGCCTACACTTATTTCGGGTTACATAGCTCCAATGGTATCCAACAACTTTGGACAACTCTATTCCTTCCTTCACAACATGCTGTTGTAAACCCTTTCTCTTATTTTATGAATAGCACCCCTTCCCCTTCTCAATATTTCCTTTGTATCCTCTTGGGGAAGGTAACTTTCAGAAAAACTGCGGAATCTTGGAATTCTTTTACTAATTAGTTAATCAATTACTCAGTGTAATTTTATTCATGAAATATAATTCAATTTTTCCTACTAACTAATAACCATATTTGTTAATCTCTTTTCACTAACGAATTCAAATGTATTTATGAAAGTCTTTTAGAAAAAAACATAAAAGTAATTTTATTCATGAAATATAATTCAAGTTTTTCTTACTAACTAATAACCATATTTGTTAATCTCTTTTCACTAACAAATTCAAATTTATTTATGAAAGTCTTTTAGAAATAACATAAAAATAAAACGGGGTGTTACACCTCCATTCCATTATGGTATGGAATACATGTTATAATGTTTAACGATAAATAAATAAATTAATTAAAATAAAATTCTCCATCACATGGTTTGTTTTATGTGGCCTATTTAAAGGCCAATAATTAAACCAACCTAAATGAATCATAATTTTGGATCTACCTAAGGCCGAGAGAGATCAAATCTATTTTCACCTTAAAAGAGGTTTGCATCTCAAAACCACTTAATAATTATGGATAATTAAATTAAAATCCTCAAAATAATTTTCCACTAGCCTAGATCCATAACTTTTCACTTTAAAAGAGGTTTGCATCTCAAAACCACTTAATAATTATGCACAATAAATTTAAATCCTGAAAATCATATTCCACCAACCTAGATCCATCTTAACTCTCGATCTACCAAGCACCTAGGGATCAATATATTTTCACTCTAAAATTAGTTACACCAAGAGATTTTATAGTGACAACTCGTGGGGTTTGCTTAAATGGTGATGAGGCCGGTTGTTATAACACTCATCACATGTTCAATTCCCTTCCCTGGTCGGGGTCATGTATCTGGACATGTTGATGAACATGGAGTTAAAAAAAAGTGATAGAAAAGGTACTACCAAAAAAATAAAAAAATATTAATTATAATTATATTTATTTATATATTTTTTGTTTTTTTTTAATGTAATTTGACAAAGCACAAATGTTTTAATTAATAATTATAATAACTAGTATTATTATTTTATTTTTTTAATTTAATATATCTATTTATTTATTTATTTTTATTTTATTTTTAATTTATTTATATGTAATTTGACTCATTTAAATTGGTTGCATAACATAACTGGATAGAAGAAACATCTCTTCTATATTGGGCTGAAAATTACTTCTCAAGACATAATATAAAAATATATATATAAAATAATAATAATTAATTAAAATAAAATTAAAATTAATGAAATAAAAATAAATAACAAAGGAAAATAAGTAATCAATCTTTTATTATAAAAAATAATTAAATTAATAAAACAAAATGATATAAAAGTAGATGTTATTGCAATTAAAAAATAGTATTCATTTATTGCAATAAAAAAAATAAAAGGATCCGAGATAAAATTCAAATGAAAAATTAAATTTAAAATTAGTAAAAAAAAAAAATTACAATAATAAAAAATTAAAGAAATAAAGAAGGGGTGAAAGGTTAAAAGGGTGGAAAATTAAAGAAAGTTTTATGACAGTAAAAGTAGATTAGAAGATACTTAAAATACAAGTTTTTTTATACAGTAATAATTAATGTTCTATAATATGGTTATTTTTTTTTTGGTAAGTTAGGTTATTTTATTAATTCAAAAAATAGAGAAATTATATATGCTATAGGTTGGGTTGGCTAGTTGTGTTTAGCGAATCTCAACCTTAGTAACTCGGTTTCAGGGCTACCTTAGAGGAGGAAATCAGCCAGAAAAAAACTTAAAACAGAAAATTACATTATGCACAGTAGCGCTGATGTGTCTAAGTAGCACAAAATATGCGAAAGAAAAAAAGCACTGATGGCAAGCTTGAAAAAAAACATGGAAGAGTTGTGCAACTGCATAGACCTCACTTTTCATCTTCATCATCATTGTTGGGGACCTCCTCCTCAATAGAGCAAGCAGGTGTTTGCGCAGCAGCTTCCTCTGAATCTGCCATTGTACGCCTGGGTTTGTAGACTTCTGTGCAAAGGACGGGGGAGTTTGGATCTATGCCATTAGGTACACGCGTCCAGTTTCCATCGGAATCCATCACCCAGATGTCTGAATCATCATCTTCCTTCTCCTAAACTGGTTGTGGGTCAGTCTTGCAGTATTAGGGGTGCGTCTGGGGAGTGATGAGGGACTTCCAAGAGCCGCGCCTACCTTTACGCATAGCTTTCCCAAGGGTTGCTTCCTCCTTATTGGGATCAAGGCTTTGACGTGAAAAAGTGCTGGAAGAGGAGCCTTCCATAGACTCAAGTCGATTGTCCTCACCATGGTGATAGCCACCCGGGAGAGCCCCTCTCTTTCCACCTTGGATAGTTCTCTGGCGAAGTCTAGGAGCCATTGCGCTATGAGGTATACACAGCAGGGCAAGGTGTCTAGGGAGGGATACACAGTATGGCAAGCAACGCTAGGGTTTAGGGGATCAGAATATCAAGGGGAGAGGTGCACAGAGAGGGATGCAGTAGCCCAGAAGGGACTGCGCAACGCAACGCTGAGAATAGGGCTTCACAGCCTTCTAAAGTCAGGGAAATGCCAGAGAATAGGTATGGATGCAAAAGGCAGAGACAAAAAACTGAGGGTTGATCAGGGTTGAGACTTTGTCTTTTTAAAGAGGCTACGATGTGTGTGAGGAGGATAGCAATGAGTAGGCCTCATACGCAGCTGTGTGCCATGGCCATGATCGATCACTTGAGCAGGCTTGAGGGAAGGGGGATGACTGCTATGTGAGTTAATAATGCTGATCATTTATGGTGGTAGATGCGAAGGGATGCCCTGGACAGGGTAACACAGTTCCCATTATCTCGTCATCATTCTTGATTCTGTGAGTCTCGTGCAGATGGAAAACAGTTTGAGGATCTGCAACAGGTGAGGCTTTGCGCAGAAGATATTCGTCCTCCGGGGTATGTGAGATGTGTTTTTCATGCGTGTTAGTTCTGTCACCCACATCCAAGGTATAATATGGTTATTGTTAATTGGATTGTCTTTTTGAATATTTTTTTAAATATTTATGGGAGATTTGAAACTTAAATTTTAGAGGAGAATGTTATTGCCAAGTTTAAGACCACTCAGGGTTGGTCTACTGATATTAAATGCAACATTGGTGTTAAGTAAGGGTGTCCTCTATCCCCTACCTTTTTTGGAATTTACATTGACAAGCTTGAGAAATACTTAGAAGTTGCTAGTTTTGAAGGGCCAAGCTCACTGGCATAGTCATTACTCTTCTCCTTTGTGCTAATGGCATTTTTCTTCTTGCTAGGAGCGGTAACAATCTCAATAAACAACTTAAAGCCTTCCATGATTACTATTCCAAGATGGTTATGGCTATTAGTACAAACAAGTCTAAATTTATGATTATTAAATCTAAAAAGATCGCTTATGGTAATTTTATTTATGATAACATTTAGTTATAGAATGTTTATTCTTACAAATATTTAGGTATTGAAATCCACCATGAGCTGAAGTCAAACTATAGCATTGAGAAAAAGATTATAGGAGTTTGGAAAACTTACTATGAGCTTGAAAACGATTGATCTTTAGGTTTGGAGTAAAAAAAAAGTTCCTTTTCAAAACTCTAGTCACCCCTATTATTTTATATGTTTGTGAGGTGTGGGGTTGTAGTATATCTATAGATTCATGGAGAAATATTGAATTGATCCAGAAGAAATTTATAACCTACAACCTCGAGATTAAGGGTAATATTCCCACCCCTATTCTCTTAATTCACGCAAACCTTTCCCCCATTGAATACACAACTATGTTTAAGTATTTGATGTATACGAAGAAGTTTTACAACATGGAGGCCAAGATACCTCGAAAAAATGCTTCAACTCTAGTCAAAACCACCTTCTACTCAAGAAGGGTGGCATAAGGATGCCAAGTCCTAACTCAATCATTGGGAGATAAATGAGGAGATCATCTTCCGGAATAAGGATAATATTAAAAACTTCATTACTTCCAAATTTAAGGATAATTCGTGGAGTGATAAAGAGTTAGAGGGGGAAATAAAGTTAAGATACTATAAAGAGGTTATCAACCCCAGGCTTGTTAACCAGAATTACCTTTCTGTTTTAACCAATGTTAAGAAGAGAATGATTATTGCAAGGATTAGAACTAATTCTCATGATCTCTCAAGTGAGTGACTCTGGTCTATTCCCAAGATACCTTGGGACAAGAGAATATTCCTCCTTTGAGATCTAAGAGATTCGAAGATGAAAAAAAAATTCTTGGATTTTCCGGCCCTTACTCACATCCTCTCTCATTTCCAATACATTTTCCCATGAACAACAAAACTACAGTGACTTAGGAATTCTTCTTTCCCTCATTTTTTATCATAGAAATAAAATTTTAAATAATCCCAATTAAACTCTTTATTAGGATCCCATAGACCATATGGGTCTTAGTGGAAGCTAATGATCATCATGAAAATAAATAAAAATAAATAAATGAATTTTTTTTTGCATTTTATTTATTAATATTATAAAAATGATTAATATATTAAAAAAATAAATTGTATTCAACTATATAGAGAGGGGTGATGTGAGTTTTAAGATGTGTGTTAGTATCATCATAAAAAAAAAAGATTTTTTTTTTTGCATTTTATTTATTAATAATATAAAATTATTAATATATTAAAAAAATAAATTTTAATTAATTATATAGAGAGGAGTGATGTGAGTTTTAAGATGTGTGTTAGTATGGTTAAATGATTTTTTTCCACAGACTTTCAAACCAATAATCTTTACACCATAGAGCCTCTTAACAAAACACAATATCATGTCTTCTCTACATCCCATGAATTTATTTATATTTATTTTAAATCAAAATTAAAAATATATATTAAAAATAAATAAAATATATAATTTATAAGGTAATAAATTTTATTATTTTATATTAAAAAACAAGTTAAAATAATGGAGGAAAGTAATTGTTGAATGCTTTTTATTTCAACTTAAGGTGGATGAGGATTTGTTGACTTTTTTATTTTAGTTTTTTTAATTGACAATCCAGATTGATTGTCAAGGGAATATGCTCAGTATATATTTCATTTGAATGCATTTCAAGGTTTGTAGTGTGTTACAGAGTTTGTTAGGTTGCATTGACTTTTAATAAATTTAAAAAATTAGATTAGTGCCACGTGGCTCCCCTACCACCAATTTCCTATGTATTTGAGATTATTCCAATTCTAATAGGTTTCTCCATGATAAGTTTCTCATTATTATTTACAACATTCATTTATATATAAGAAAATTTTATTTAGAAAAATGGTCCATTTCTTTTAATAAATTTAAAAAAATATTTCCTCCCAAGTGGCTCCCCCATCAATTTCTTAAGGATTTGAAATTATTCCAATTCTAATAATTTCTTCTATAATAAGTTCCTAATTATTATTTATAACATTTATTTATATATAAACAAATTTTATTGAACAAAATGATCCATTTTACAATAAAATGTGTATTTTTTTTCTCTGGAGTTAAAATTGATCCATAACCTTTTTATATATAATTAATCAAGTAAAAGTGTGCATTAGTAAAACATTCTTAATATTGCAATTTTTTTTTGTTAAATTTATAAAACTTTTAACTATATCAACCACATTAATACATTTTTAATATTATTTTAATATTATTGTACTAATATTAAATAAATTAAAAAAAATATTAAAATAAATTAAAAAACCATTTAGAGAATATGTTCTCCATTGCTCTCAACAATGTACAGGATAATTATACTTCTAAATGGAAAACGTATAATAATTCTAATTCGAACACATAAAACTAACATGTGCCTATGGTTCCATTCATGTTCAAATGGTTTGGCAACACTATGTCAAATGATTAAAAACGTTAGCTTTTAAGTGATCCCAAACAAATTAATCACATGGCTTTTAAGAATTAACATAGGCATTTAATTAAATTAATTTGACTTTTTATTATTTTGGTATTTATTTGAAGATTTTTTAGATTTCTATCAAATTGATTTGTTTTTTTTTGGCTTTTAAGAATTAACACATTATTATATTAGTTTTAGGCATTTAATTAAATTAATTTGACTTTTTATTATTTTGGTATTTATTTGAAGTTTTTTTAGATTTCTATCAAATTGATTTGTTTTTTTTTAATTGATAATTTGGATTGATTTTCAAGGGAATATGCTCAATATATGTTTGATTTGAATGATTTTCAAAGTTTGTAGTGCGTTACTGAGTTTGTTAGGTTGCATTGACTTTTAATAAATTTAAAAAAAATAGATTCGTGCTAAGTGGTTTCTAGACCAGCGATTTCCTAGGGATTTGAGATTATTTCAATTGTAACAGGTTCCTCCATGATAAGTTCCACATTATTATTTATAACATTCATTTATATATATAAAAAAATTATTAAGAAAAATGGTCCATTACTTTTAGTAATAATTAAAAAAAAAATTCCAAGTGGCTTCCCACCCACCAATTTCCTAGAAATTTGAGATTATTCCAATTCTAATAAGTTCCTCCATGATAAGTTCCTCATTATTACTTATAACATTCATCTATATATAAGTGGATTTTGTTTAACAGAATGATCCATTTTACAATAAAATATGTAATTCCTTTTTTTGTCAAATTAAAATTGACCCATAACAATTTTATACATGGTTAATCAAGTAAATATGTGCATTGATAAGATATTCTTAATATTGCAATAATCTTTTGTTTATTAAATTTATAAAACCTTTCCATATATCAATCACATTAATATTCTTAATCAATATTAATAGGATAGGAGTTGTCTTTAGTGCAATTTTTTGAAGTTTCAGGTGCCGGAATTTGGTGAAAATTTTTTAGGTAAAATCTTAGTTTTTGTTATTCAAACTGGTTTTTTGACTCTATATATGGATTCAGCACCCTCAAAAACCTTTAGGGCACTTCGATTGTGCAAAGTTAGCAATCAAACTTCTCTTTTCAATAGATTCCTGCCAGAATTTAGAGAAATTACACCATAAAAGATTACCGTAAAAGCCTTCAAAAACTCGCACTAAAGAGTACTCAATATTAATATTAATATGATTATAATAATTATGAAAATAAATTAAAAAACATTCTGTGCCTATGGTTTCTTTCATTTTCAAATGGTTTGGCAACACTATGGCAAATGATTACAAACGTTAGCCTTTAAGTGATCCCAAACAAATTCATCACATGGCTTTTAAGAATTAACACATTATTACATTCATTTAATTAAATTAACCTGACTTTTTATTATTTTGGTATTTATTTGAATTTGTTTTGGGATTTCTACTACTTTCAAATACCGTTACGCAGTATAATTTCTACGGTCTCTGCTCTTCGAGAAAAATCACAAGTTTCTACTCTTTGAGAAACAACAAAATAACTGTGGAGCACAACTCTCGAAATTGATGATTTTTAAGGAATACTATATTCATCATGCAGAAAGAGGATATATTTAATTCTTAGAATGCACGGTAATCTAACACAGGTCCCAAACCGTACCGACAACTGCTTCGCAGCCCAGGTCGAAATAAATAAATATTCAACCGCAAAATTCTAAAATTGACAACGCCAACGCCTATTTCTTATTCTTTTGATAATTTCTGACCCAAAAATCCCGAACCTTCAAAATTAAAATTTAGTTACCCGGACGCCCAACAAGTCCACGATCATGCTCCCTCAACATGAGCCCCCAATACTCCTATTATATATTGGTGACCCTGATGGATCAACAAAGTGTGTGTCCCACTATAAATATCACTAATTTTAGCATCATATGAGTTCAAGGCGTATCTTTTGAGTTGCCCTACCAAAGGTTAGGAAGTCCTACAGCCCTCTTCTGTAGGACAATCACCACTGCTGGCCACTCCACAATCTTCTTGCCCTCCCCTTACCTCTCCATGTTTGCTTAAGATAAACCTCAAGGTTTAACATTGGTGGGTAAGGTTGTTTATTGTCCATCATGATCAAGCTAGAGGGATAGACACCCCAATGCTGAACACTTTGATCCTTGCGAAACTCATGAGCTTCTGGTATATGTGGCTTATAGGCTGCTACATATACCCAGAGAAACTTTTGTTCCTTGGCTTAAAAAGATAAACTGCATGATGTTGGATAGCATGTTACCCTTCGTCGCTAGCCTCGGTTTCTTTTCGGCGCTGAGCTTTGATGACTTGCTCCATTTTTGCCTCAACTTGACTTGTCCCAAACAGCCTACTTCAGGCGAAGTTGGCTCCAGGGATTCAAACCCGGCGCCAGTCCTTGGGATTATGGAGCCCCAGTGCGGTTTTGCAGGGCAATGGGTGGTGGAAGTCTTAAATACTTTGTCGAGGCTGAAGGGAGGTAGAGACATGACTGCAATTGACATTCCAATCACATGGAAGGAATTCGTTGGCATCTGACGCCCGATATTTGCAACCATTTTGCTGGAGCTCTTCGGCCTCTTCCTATGCCTAATTGTTTTTTTATATGGACGTGGAGTTTATGTTACACGTGGAGGAATATCAATTGAACCACTTTTGTGTAGTGGGGTATTCAGTGGCTAGTGTTATTCGCTGGGCTATTTGAGATTTAATGTGGTGTGGTATATATTTTTCACTTTTAGATTTAAACAAATTTAAATTTAATAGTGGGCAATATATGCTGTGTGACATATACTATCCATCGTTAAATTTAAACGGCATATACTATCCACCATTAAATTTAAATTGGTGAATAGTATATGCCACACTGCATTAAATTGACCGATAGCAATTGCATGACTCTATTTCAAAATGATGTGCTTCAAAAGTTCAAATTTATTTATGTGTGAACTCAAAATGTCTCTTCCTAAACGTGGAATGTTTTTGGGGCCGCTTCCGGAAATAAATAAATTAGTTGGTATGTATATTGAATACGATAAGCAGTACATAGTTGATAAACATAGTTTTTTCATAGAAAATTTGTGGTGGAGAAAATGGGTGGTAGACTTCGAGTTGGTGGGAGTGGCCTTCCCTCTCACACCATCTTACCACCTTAATATTGATAATTTTGAAAAGCCTGGAATTCTGCACATATAATCGTTTTGAATGGTTAAAGATGATATTGTGTTGTAGGAATTTAAGGAGGAAAATAGTGCGGCCATCTGTCGTGATGTTTCATTTATAACAATTTGAAACGCTCATCTTTCATGGTCCTCCCAACTTGAATCACTTTTCCATCTATTTTGTTGGAAAATTACTTCCAACCATCATATTAAATTGAATCACTTTGCCATCAATTTGGTTAGAAAATTATTCCCAACCACGACATTAAATAAATTGATAGGAGTCATACTTGTGGTACACCAGCAAATTAAGCAAGTAGATATTTATTGCAGAATTTATTTGTAGGGGACATGGATTAAATAAAGTTCTCAGTGAATGAGCACTTAATGCGCGGTTAGTAAAACCTATGGTATTCTGCAACATTTGTAAGATCAGAAAATTATGTTTTTAGTACGAATGTCATCTTGTGTTTTAATATTTTGACTTTATCATAGATTAAAATATTAAAAAAATGTATGTTTAAATAGACAAGTTATAGAATTATTTTACTAAGTTGAAGAGATAAGTCACCTAAGTCTGAGCAGTGTAGAGAGAAAATAAGGTAGTAGTAAAACAATTTGTTTTACTGTTTTACTGCACATGAAAGAGACAGCGAAATTCTCTATGAAATTACTAGTTTTACTCGTGAAGGATCTACAACCTTCATATTATATTATCATTTCTCATTCATGCCCTTTCATTCTGTAGCTGTTGCACGGTCTCCACTAGTTATCTAGTTTGTTTTTGTTGTTCTTCCAACAATCTCTGTGTGTGGTAATGTCGGTTTGCATCCAGCTGCACCCACATTTCCAAATTAGTTCCTCCATAAGATGCTACGGGCCTCCCTGACGATATGGACCCTCTCTGCATCTTTCTCCTCGCCTTTGCTTCACTCTTTCATTGTGTTCATCACATCATTGCACTTTAAGTTCCCATGAAGCCACCGTGTTGGAACGTGGCTTTGATACCACTTATCACATGTACTATATAACACATTTACACCATACAAAAAATTCATCACACATTTATTTACATTCATATTCCAGAGTTTAGTAATAAAATGAGGCAAAAAGAGTCAAATCTAACATTCTGATTAAGTATGTCTAGACAAGAGACATTCATATATTTTATTTTCCTTTTTAAGTTCAAAACCCTAATATTCTGGTTCATAACATATGGCAAAATATCCGATAACATTTTTACATCATGGTTCCTTGATAAGATATGACCTATTGATACATTTTTCAAGGGAGAATTAATTCCATTGTACAATTATACATTACATCAATTTCCACGAAGGGTTACCCATACTTCCAAGAATTCTGACATTAACCGATGGTCTTAGTTACTATAGGTTTATGTATGCAAGCCTCTCAAACTTCTACAACCTACATCTGTCGGTTTCCTTAGTGCTACGAGGTAAGTCTTCGTCCATCTATCTCCTAGCTGTCGATCCAACAATGCTCATCAATCCACCGTGAATTACAGTAACTTCCCTCCTCCACACATGGTGTGATGGTTCATTCTCACGTTTCGGTTTGGTGGTGAAGCTCCAAGGAAGAGGGTTTACTCTCAGAGATTAGTTTTCTTCTGCTATTGCGAAGAAATGGACCTAAACCAGCTGAGACTAATTCATTCTTCCCTACAGGATTTTTCTTAAACCCCATGGATAAATTGATGCCAAACAGAACAAGTGTTTTGGCGACAAAAATGAAAAGTTTCCGACTTCTCTACTCGTGGAATTTTAAATTAACAAGGATGTTCATCCTCAAAGTAATTTCCATAGTTCCACAACATGTTTTTTTGTTCTTAAATGTTTTTATTTATTTATATTTCTCTACAAGGGTTTCACACAAGGTTTTTCTCTTCCTGGTTTATTACCCTTTTACTCCCTGGTTACTCACAGGTCATGCAAGCTGGTCAGGTCATTTTCAGGAGTATCTGGGGTTTTAGGCTTCCGTCACTGCAGTTCCAAGTAGGTTTTGGGCCCCTCATTTATTTATGGAAACTTTCCTAAGAGGGTTTTCCTTCTGTTCGTTTTTAGTATTTCTGTTGCAGGCTAGTAAGGTCGTCATATCCACAAGAAGTTTGTCACTATCTGGCATCGATATCCTATAAATTTCTTGTTGATATATATATATATATATATATATATATATATATATATTCAGCTCCCTGTATAATTTTTAAGTTGGTTTCAATTCGTATTCCTGGACAATGGCTAAACGTCGAATATGAGGGTTTTACTTGTGTGATGAACATGTTGAGGGTTAGCACCTGAGTAGGAAGGGTATCCACTATTTAACTGTGCTATGCCTTCATCAAGTCAAGAAATCCAAATTTGATGTAAGACTTGTTGGTTGTATTAGTTTACAAGGATTCTGAGAAATTTTCTATTTGAAATGGCTCCAAAGAATTCAAAAATATACGTTTATGTCTTGGATATATGTATTGTTTTTTAATCAAACTATCCCACATGGACTGTGTAAACCAAGTTGGAATAGGTTATCGGTTATTATTTTTCTTCATTTATGTTGTCCTTAAATTTAATTTTAAGTTAGGTAATTCGATTGGAGCTTACACTCTTTTCCTTTACTAAGATAGAGCGATGTGTTATATAATTGGTAAAATGCATACTTATTTACAAAGGTTCTATCTAATTTCTTGTCAAGAATCTAGAATGGAATTAAATTAAGGCTTGAAGTTTATTGTTGTACATTTCCATTCGTTTTCTCATCTTACTGTGTCTGACTACCTTCCCAACTGATATCTTGATACTTGTTAAGTTTCCGAAATGTAGATATATTATGGCATGTACACTAACTCTATCAATGCACATTATGAAGTTATTGCATTGGATAAGGGTTTAAATGGGACAGGGAAACCTCCAGATTTCCTTTTGGAGTGCGAACAAACCCTGCAACCACTTATCTACAATTTACCTATAAAGAAAAATAACTTTCTTTTTTTTCTATTACAATAACACAAACACTAGTTATATATCACACATGTAATCTGAAAGTTTACTCTTCAATGTAATTATTTCTATAGTGGAATTATTATAACAAATTTTTCTTGATTTTTCTTATCTCTACAAAAGAATAAATATAGTAGTTCCTCTATTTTAGACAATTTAACTTCTTCTTGACCTTATCCAATAATTACACTCTAACTTAAATAGCAACCTAGCCTGCATAATAACCTGACACACACAAATTACTTATCTATCCCAACTAGGTAAAACTTCATAAGCTTTGATGGTCCTCCCAACCACGAGAAGGGAAATCACGTCCTCTTCACTCCACTAAGCTTCTTCTCCTAGACATCTACAATTATTTCACACATTATCTTTAATGACCTTGGGACCACAATCCATTCACATAACTAGTCTAGGATCATCCACTAGCTCAAAACGAGCTCGGGACTCTCCCCACAAGAAGTGTCCTGCCAATGAAAATATTTTTCCTTTCTCGAGTCTCTCTCAGACCTATCTTAGGAAAAAAAAGGCCAACCCCTTCCTCTCTTCAGATTTCCTATAAATATGAAGAATGTGGTTGTAACTGCACAATTGTTCTCAAATATCCAGGGCTTAGTTCGTTACCAACCAGTTTTTTTTTTTTTTTACATTCATATGTTCTTTTAAATTATTACAAGTCCTTCAGCTGAATTGATAAATAAAACAATTACCATAGTAGCTTAATCAAATATTTAGAGAGCGTGAGGGTTACAACCACTTAATAGTTATGGATAATTAAATCAAAATCCTTAAATTCATATTCCAATAGCCTAGCTCCATATTAACTCTGGATCTACCAAGCATCACCGAGGGATCAAATATCTTTTCACTCTAAAATTACACCACAAGATGTTTGTTCCCCAACAAATTTTGGTAGAACCAGAATTAATATGAATTGAGGTTGGTTTAATTCTTAATTATAATTATAATTTTTTTAAATTATAAATTTTTTTTTAATGTAATTTTAACTACTATTATTATTTTACTTTATTTTTTCATTTAATCTAATTAATTTATTAATTATTCTTTTATTTCTATGTAATTTGACTCAATCAAAATGGTTACACAACATAACATGATAGAACATCTCTTCTATATTGAGTTGGAGATTGCCTCTCAAGACTAATACCCATAATGTAAAAATATATAAAAGTGAAAATAATTATTAATAAAATTAAATATAAAAGTGAAAATAATAATTAATAAAAGTAAAATTTATAAAATAAAAATATATAACTTTATAAATAAATATGAGTAATCAATATATTATTATAGAAATAAAGGATAGTATCCATTGAATCCATCTCTGATCAAAACGAAAAGCCTGAAGGATGTTCTGAAGGTAGGTCCAGCTGAGATGGTCATAGGCCTTAGCAATGTAAGGTTTGATCATCATCCCTTTGGATTTAAGGGCACAGAGAAAAGGAAGTAGGTCTAGCTGAGATTTTAAAGGCCTTAGGAAGGTCAAGTTTGATCATCATGCCTTTGGATTTGAGGGCACAGAGAGAATGAATAGGTTCCTGGGCCGTGACAATAATCCTCGTTAGTCGTCCTCCTTTCGACCTTTTCAATGGCTTTTGTGGGCTGAGACAGGGTGATCCCTTATCACCGTTTCTCTTCATCATTGTTTTTGAAGGTCTAGGGACATATATAAAAAATAAGGTCGTTGGAGGACACTTAAAGGTATTGAATTTATAGAGCATCAACCTTAACCTATCTCACCAACACTTTGTTGAAGATATTATGCTATTCTGCCAAGAAACCCAAAAAGAGTCAAAATTTATTTTATCCATCCTTAAAGATTTCAAGGTTGCGTTTGAAACCCTTAGAAACAAAGAAAAATCTAATGTATTCTTCTTTAATAACTCTCCTTAGTCTCAACGGTTTCTAGCTCATACTTTAGGGTTCAACATAAGATCCCTTCCCACGAAATATCTTGGTATGCCTCTTTGCCATAATTCTCTTCGAGTATCCTGTTGGAAGAATCTTCTTACTCATATTCAATATTCTCTCCATAATTGGTCCTTTTCAACGCTCAATGCCCCTAGTCGAGTGGTTCTCATAAAATCGGTCCTTCAATCAATCCCCATATATCAACTATCAGGGGTGGCTGCCCCTAAAACTAGTTGTATTGAGATGACTAATATCTTTAAAAATTTCTTATTGCAAGGATCGCAACAAACCCGTAAATTGGCTCTACTATCCTAAGAAAATTTGATTAAAAAAAAAAAGTAGGGTGGAATTGGTCTAAGGGACCCTTCTCTACTCAATCAGGTAATGTGAGCAAAGATGTGGTGGAGGTAGTTACGGGGAGAAAGAGACCTCTAGAAAAAAATATGGAAGCGAAAATATGACATGCCGCATAATACTGTAGATAAATTGCAGACACTGAACACTCCTAAACGCTCTACAATTTGGAACTTAGCATCTTCAAACAAAAACCTCATCAGATACCATAGTTTCTAGGAAATCAGGGGAGGAAATACAACCCAGTTTTTGGAGGACTCTTGGCGGCAAAGAGAGAATTTTTTTAGTAAAATAGACCTTGCTGAGATATTTCTCTTTACGAACCAAGTAAATATCAAAACAATTGATTATTTTTGGGATGAAGAGGTTGATCAGTATTGGCGAAAGTGGCACCAAAAGACACATTGGGAGAATGCTCTAGAGACTCCACAATGGGAGAATCATGAAAAATAACTGCAATCCAGAAAATTACCTATTGTAACTAGAAACACCATCCTGCTGTGGTGATACCGAACTAAAGGCATGTTTACAATTAAATAAGGTTATAACATTAAAGATAACAATGCTCAATTTCAAAATTCAAAACTATGGCAGAAAGTTTGGTCTAATAAGCATTGGCTAAAAATTGAATACTTCTTATGGCTTGTAGGCCATGGTAGAATTTTCACTTGGGATCAATTGCAGACATGAGGGATGCTGGGACCCTCTGCTTGTGTCATGTGTGGTACAACTACTAAAACCATGGAACATCTGCTGAACAGTTGCCTCGTTGTTGAAGATCTGTGGAAAAATTCATACTTAATGTTTCAACAAATGGATAGAGATAAAACAAGCATCCAACTCACAATTGAAAATTGGAGACAGGGGAATATCAGAACATTGTCATTAATACAGCCTAGTCAATGTCTATAGTTTTCTTGATGTGGGTAGTTTGGAAGGAAAGGAATAGGCGTATGTTTAGAGAATAGGCTCGGCAAGTCACAAAAACTTGGAAAACAATTGTTCAAAACATAAGAGAAAGTATACTAGCTGAAAAATGGGCTCTAGATGACTGGACAGTGAATGGACAAGAGGCACGAATCCTGGCTCAACTAAACCTCAAACCCCAAATGTTAGCCCCGACCTCATGGAAACTCAAACCGATGGCATACCATTTAAAAGATAAGTATTGTTCGCCACAACAAGGCTTCCTGAGGCTGAATTATGACAGGGCTTCTAAAGGAAATCCAAGTCAAGCAAGGGCAGGGGAATTTTTAGAGATTCTCGGGGCCAAGTATGAAGGATTTATGATATGGAGCTAGGTTATGCCAGTGAAAATGAAGACCAACTCAATGTGGTCAAATAAGGACTTGTAATCGCAAGACGAGAAAATTACCATAGGCTGGTGGTGGAAGGAGATTCATCTATGGTCACATGTATACTTCAAAAGTTGCAGAGAGGAGCAAGTTGGGAGCACACCAGTCGTATTTGGTGAAAAGCTTGACTCATCCAGGAGATTCAAGAAATTATGCCCAACATTATTTATATTATTTCGTCCCATGTCCGGCGATCAGGAAATGCAACAACACATCTTCTTGTAAATTGGGGATGTAGCAATCAAGGTAGGGTCCTTGACATCCCTTGGGATCAAACAATACAGGAGACTGGCCTAGACACTCTACAAGAGATTTTCGACAGTGACAGTAACCAAAAAAACAACCCCTAATCGGGGTGCCAAGTGGGAAGCGGCTTGATGCGACGTGGTAAATGTACGCAAGAGCCAAATAGTAGAAGGACATGATGCGTGCTAACAAAGGCGGGCGGCTCCACCGATGCCATTTAATGACTGCATTTAAGAAACTTTCCAGATAATAAGGCATGTTAGGAGGGTATAGGGGAGTAGGGTCTAGGGGAAAACGCGGGTGCGGGAGGATGTGGGGGCTCGTTATAAAGATTCTCTCTTTTGGGTTTTGTATTATAGCAGTGCAGGGAATGCATAACATCGAGAAGAAGACATAGGATTAGTTGCGAGCTCTAGAAACATGGCATGTCGTTTGTGTGGGTATGCATTTAGTTTTTTCCTTGATAATTTTGCCTTTGAGATGAAGAGAACTGTTGGTTTGTCTGCTATGGTTCTTTGGTCCTTGTTTGGAATGAATGTTTACTAGTCTCCCAATAACGACGGTTTGGATAAGAGAAATGGTATGGGGTCTGACACGACTAATAGGATTTGCATGTATTTTTTCTGGGTCTTAATTGAGTTTTGTAAGCCAGTTCTGGATAATTTTCATGACTCTACTTCATCTCTGCAATTAGATGGTTGTTTCTTGTTTCACCTTCTCAGCATGGAAAAGGAAGAGGAGGTGATGGCACAATGCCATGACCATGGTGAGTCTAATTTCCTTTTTCACTTTGCATGTCCATATCACATTGAATTATATTTGTCTGTAACCCTTGCATGTCACATTGAAGACATTAAATGTATTTTTATCATCCCTGACTATTGTCCTCTCTGTTATGAAAGCATGTTTCATATCCCTCCTGAATATTTTTGACTCTGCATGGCCCTATTGCAATTACTGCCAGAAATTTGCATACTTACTTATGCAACAATTATTATGGGAAATTGAACGCATGTCGCGTAATGAAAAATTTGCGGTTAGAAGTTAAGTTAATAATGGTAATATTGGTTCATGTAATAATAGTGTTAGAGGCTCGGTCAATACCATTAGCGACATCAATGAGAGAAAAACTAGCAAAATAATTCCTAGGCTAGTGGGGGGATTATCTCTTCTTTGGTCTGGGTTTGTATGGGAGTTACTGTAAAGAATATTGGGGTTCTTTCTCATCTTGTTTTAAACCTTAGGGTTTGGGTTAATATTGGGAAGGGTAAGTCTAATGATATGAGGGAGGCTGCAACCTGTCTGGGTGGAAGCGGGCCTCTAATTTTGAAGCCAGAAATAACTTATGGCCAGGTTGACAGACATCTGTTGGCTCCCAGTCAGCAAAATATCATTGTAAACCACCTTTTTGACCTTGATATTGTTATCTTGTGTTCTTCTGCAGGTCTTCCTAGCAATTTTCACCCTCAGGCCATTGCACTTCGGGTCAGTATCCCAGTGTGGAGTTGGGTGAACGCACATTTGTTGGGAGACCAATTTCAAGTCAAAATGGTTAAAGCTCAGTTGGGTAGAAAGGAAGGTAAACATAAAGGGAAGGCTAAAGTGGGTATAAACAGAAGAGGAAGGAAGCCTAGGAAATAAATTATGGAGAATCTGTTTTAGGCTTATTCAAAAGGAACACCCAACCAAGTTAAATCTATGATTTCTGGGTGGGAACAAGATGTCAGAACTAAGGTCGAAGAAGACCTTCCTAAGGAAAAAATGGATCAAATTCTAACGGATCCTGGTCATACTCAAGGTAGACCGTCACTTTTTCAACAATCAATTCGTATTTAGTGGACCCTGAATTGTTTATTGGCTGAAGCGATTGTAAGAATGCAAGAGATTGGGGGGATTCGTAGGCTGCTTCAATTCTGGCTGAAATCCACAGAGACATTCAAGAGAAATCTGCAAAGACATTCAAGAGATTCATCTACAACATCGTCACTAGAACATCCGTCTAGGATGAATTGATAGGCAGCTCCAGAATTTTCGCTAGGTTGACATGCCTGGGTTAAGTGTCAAGGACCCAACCCCTATTGACTCATCTGAAGACTGAATATTTTGAATTCCTGCTTTTTGTTGATATGCATACTATGGATAGCATTTACTTTTTTAATATTTTTGTATATGTTAAGATAGACAATGGACTTCTAAAGATAGCACGAGATCACTTTAAACTCTTCAAGTTATGGATGGCCTATAACTCTCTAAGATGGCCAACAAACCTGGTTTCCTACGAGCAGGTTGAGGTCAACAGAATAACATACTGATGTAACCTTCATTTTGTCAATTTGAATGAATAGTGAGATACTACTAAGTTTACAAAATATATATATATATATATATATATATATATATATATAGAAAATAATTAAATTAATAAAAAAATAATAATTAAATTACTAAAAACAAAATGATATAAAAATAAAAATTATTTATTGCAATATAATTAAAAAAACTAAAATAAGTTTAAAAAAATTATTCATTTATTGCAATATGAAAATGAAAAAAATCTGAAACCTAATTAAAATTGAAAATTAAATTGAAAATTTATAAAAAATAAAATAAAATTTTAGAATAATAAAAGATTAAGGAAATAAAGACGGGTGAAAGGTGTTAAAAAATAGAAAGAGAAATTAGAGAGATATTTATACACACAAATCATACGTCGATTTTTTATTGACTAGAAGAGATACAAATATAAAGGACATAACACACTAACTTTGATACATTTAGATCATGATTCCAACTCATCTCCAAATCATAACATAGGAATAAACTGCTTCTAGGCTGACGCTTGGGAACCCACAATGACAATTTCCAATGACACATGGAAGCATTACTTCTAACACCCTCCCTTAATGCTTACATGAAAACACATATTACAACAAGAAGAATAATATGTCTCAGTGGTCCTCATCAACACTCACATCCACTCTTGAATCTCGCAAACGTAGCTCTTTCAACACCAAATCTTCGAGTTGTCACTTGACCTCAATTTAAAATGTAACTGTCTCTGACCATTGTTGATTAAATTTACAAGATCAACAATATTGACACCTCGATTCATTGGGTATTCCACGATAAGTGTTGTCAAGTAATGAACCATCCTATGGACCAACCACCATCTATCTGATATTTTACATTCAACTATCCGTCAGTTGCTATGATGGAGCTCTCGATACTGATCGTGTTCAAAAGTCGATCAAACAACTTGACCTTACTAACACACAAGAATTGATGATTCAGAGATTGAGGCTTCTAGTTTAAAAACTACAAATCCTTTTTATAACCATAATAGAAAACTAGCACAAACATACAAATAAACTCACATAATAGAAAAAAAGAAAAACCCAAAATAAATATGACCCACGATAAGCTTCTACAAGACATCCATTGGCACAATAGAAATTTTAAATTTAATTCTTTGGCTCCTTACATAAATCTGAGCATGGCACTGTTTCCTTTTTTTCATCGCCTCCGGAAAAATTGAATTTTGGCTTACTAGCCCTAGGCACTGAAAATGTCGTAGTCTAAAAAACTCACAGAGTAACCTAGTATTTTCGGTAAGATTATGAAAAATTTTGGAAAAGATTTTTAAAAATCTGGGTTATAGTCGTTAAACTTCAGTGTTTTGGGTGTCCTAAGGATTTTTTATGGTGTTGAATCCATTTCTAACATCAAAAATGAAATTCAAACACTCACTACCTGATTTTTTGAAAACAAATATTTACCAGCAAAAAACAAACGTCTAGACTATTATGTTGCGTTCGATAAACAACTCCGCTGGAAACAATTGTTGTAGATTCACTTCGAGGCGGGAAATGGAAGCCATGTATCCATAACATGATTCAACTTTTTCTTCAACGATTCTTCAGCCTTTTAATTTCGAGTCGGTTTTACAAAAGGATGGAGACGCTTCATGTTACCCTCTCTGTAGTCGAAATTAAGGTTGGATAACTTGCTTTGGACCTTTGACTCACTAGAAGATATTGCATCAGTGGAATTGGTCACGTGGACAAAAACCTCATGCGTCAAGGTTTTTTTGTTGGAAAACCAGTGAGCATAAGAAACACGAAAAACGTGAATTCAAAGGGATGTGGCTTACATCGAGGATTCGAGACTGAAATTCTGGGCAGAGCGATCGTCATGGCCCCATGGGTGATAAGCTGAGCACTCCCTCTCAGAACATAACGCCCTCTTCTCCCTTTCTATGACCAACAACCACAAAAGAGCTTCTCCCAAATTCCTCTGGAACTGCCATCAAATCCTCTTCAGGCGACCATGTTGATCTGAGAGAACCCTGAAGGCATTCATCTCCGAGCATGCATCAGATCCAATTAAATCCGCAGAGAACAACAACAAGGAGGAAAAGAAGAAAACCGCGGTTTCTAAATTCCACGCTGTAGTTTCTAAATGCCAGATTTCATCAAGGGATTTGAGATCTGGATTTTCCGGCAAATTGTTGGACGTTTTCTTCAAATATGGTGAGATTTCATCCTCCTCTTACACACAATACGCACGCATGGAGAAATATTTATAAAGACACGGATTTAACAATAACTCTCAGAACATCAATATGTTCTACTACATTTAAAAAAGAATGATTCACTCTCCTACCTTTTTCTTGTTTACAAAGAATCATCTGTGATGGTGTTCACATCTTCTTGACTTTTCCTTATGGGAATCAAGTCATAATTGTGTCTTATACCATGTTTAAAAATAAAAAGAGAAATCAGAGAGATTAATATACACAAATCGCTCTTTTATGTTTGATTATGTTTGATTGATGAGAAGAGATATAAATATAGAGAACATAACACACTGATTTAATACATCACAATGACACATGGAAGCATAAAAAAAATTATGACAAAAAATAACTACTAAGCTTCCAAGATATTTAAAATAAGTATTTTTTTTATAGTAATAATAATGACGATTTTCAATTGAATTGTATTTTTAATATTTTTAAAAATATTTATGGAACTTGAATTTTATAATATAATATAGTAATAGTTGTTATTTAATTTTGTTAATAAAATTAAAAAATTATGTATATATATATATATATATATATATATATATTTTTTTTTTTGAAAGTTTATTTAGTAATAATATAAAATATTTTGTTTATATAAAAATTATTTATTTAAAATATTAAAAAATAATAATAATTATATAGAGAGGTTTGATGTGAGTTTTAAGATGAGAATAGGATTAACTTGTGTTAGTATGGTTAGATGGTTTTGACTTTTACATCACAAAGTGCTTTAACAAAACATCATATTATTGTCTTATTGTCTCCTCTAAGTCTTGTGCACTTATTTATATTTATTTTAAATTAAATTAAAATAAATTATATATATATATATATATATATATATATATATATATTTGTAATTTTTGGAGGACTATATCTTCATCATGTCCAATATATCACCTCAATCAGTGACTTCATCTCAAGGAGTGTCTTAACAAATCACTCTATCACAAGCTAACTAAGACTTCATATGTAACATATTCCATACCAATTCTATCATAATTAAAAAAAATTTATCTTGCCATTGCGTTAACTATTCAATCATCGTTTTTAACATAGTTACATTATAATTATCTTATTATTGAATTTACTTGTCCTAAGGTCAATTCAACACATACAAACATAATCATCTCACCCTTGATTAATTATCTCACAATCATATATATATATATATATATATATATATATATATATATATATATATATATCTGTGTGTGTGTGTGTGTGCTATTAACCTTCGTTAAAAGATATCATACCGAATCCATAGCTTTTGGGTAACGCAAACAAATCTGGCATATAGTACTATGTATAACCTTGAAGTATGATTTCATTCGATTTATTTGTACCATATGATATGGATATTTGAAGGGTTTGATCCCCAATCACCTTATCCCAAGGTGTCGGCCTGGAAACATTAATAGCAGAGGCTTAAATATTTAATTTTCTATCTGCATTCCACCATCAACATTTAATGGGTTCGAGCTAAGTTATGGCAACAACTGTGTTGGTTTTACGTGGCATTCGATCCACCGTCCGATCTTCCTACCTCAAAATCCACAAGGTTGAGGTCTTCAAGAAATTTCTAGGGTATGCAACCGATTTTACCCCAAACCCTTGTTCTAGTTTTCATTTTCGTTTCCTTTCCGTGGAAGGGTTTAGCTCTGTAACACCCTACCGGTTTCACATGCCATAGAGGCTACGTCGGAAGCCATCACGACTTGATTTATCACTGAGTTTCTAAGTGAATCTGGCAAGTTGGTTTTCTACTTCCGGTTTATATTTCTTTCATTCGGCATGAGTCTGTTGTTTTGGTTCGGCCCCTTCTCAGTTGGGCGAGTCCTAAAGGTCTACACCGCTTCTTCTCGCAATTGCCTAAATGCCCAGTTTTAATTAACAGGTAAGATATTGCTTTCATGCTCGGGTTTTCGTTTTATGATGTTTGCAGTTGTTTATTGTCTTACTGAGATTCCTTCAACGTAACCCAGCCGGTAATTTTCTTTATATGAACTTACTGTTTACTATCTCTGGTTATTGTTTATGGTAGAATCTGCTCCACAATTTCTGCAATGGTTTGAATGCATGTAGATTCCACTTTGGTGGCTCTGCAGGGGTTCGAGTTACCTGCTTCACCTTGCTATCACAACAGGTAAGTCAATTAAGCATTATACCCGTAATCTTTCACATGTTTCAGTTCATAATTCTCGTCTTTTCTTCCCTCCAGGTGAGGTTTATCCTTGTTATTAGTTGACCATCGACTAAGGGCTTCTTGTTTATTTGGTAATTTACATTATGAAGCTCTACTTCCAAGTTTACAGTTATATGGAGTTTTACCCTTGTATAAGAAATGACATTCTCTTCTTTTATTTTCGGTTCCCGAATATTATCATTTTTTTTGGTTAGGAATGAGGGTTTGTCCCTGCGTTCGAACAATGCCCCTCCATGGCAAAGTAATGTTAACATTTGACTTTTGATATGTATATTATTAATTTTTGTACTAATTCAAACTGTAATATTCGTATAACTCCGAGAAGTACTTGAAACTCTGTAAGGTTTTGATTGATCGCCTCCTACAATATTTATGATAGGACTGCAAAAACAGAGAATAAATCATTAGTTGATATTGTGCTCTTCTTTCCACTCAGATTGTTAGCTAAATTGCGATACTGAGGGTTTATGTGGATTTCTCCAATATTGTTTAGCACTATTTTTAAACTATAATTCGCTATAGTAGTCTACATGTAGTTTTAAAGCTTTATGCCATATATAAATCCTGTTTATGTCAATGTAAATTTTACAGTGTACTGTTTATGTCTTTTATTTTTACAATACTATGATTTTGTCAATTTGTCTTTGCAAGAGAAATGATAATTCCTGCAAGTTATAGCCCACTACTGAAGATTTTCTCTCATATTGTTACAACAGTTATGTAATTCTATTTAAGCATGATAACCAGGGTTACACATTGATGCTCTAATTTACTGTTTCTTTCTTTTTAGTTCAACAATATTTCTTTAAGCATGATAACCAGGGTTACACATTGCTGCTCTAATTTACTGTTTCTTTCTTTTTAGTTCAACAATATTTCTTTATTAAAATAATCTAAAGAAAATGTCCGGACCATAAATGTCCATGTAATATCATAGCTATCGAGGATGATCTACCCAGAACCTTCATTAGAGGGGTTGGGGTTTACAGTCCTCTTTTTTTATATATTTAACTAGCTTCTAACACTTTATTGATGGAATTTTATGTTAACTGTAACATAACTATAACAGGAAAAATTACAGTAATATCTCAAACTAAATATTCAGAACTAAAATCTTACCACTTCAATTCTCAATTACAGTAACAAAATTTACTTACCTATTCATTTTTCTGTGACTGATATTTTATTGCCTCCCGTCTGCGAGTGAGGCTATTACGTCCTCCAACTCTCCCCTGTGCTCCAAGCCTGGGACTCGTGGTGAACAGAAAACCTGGAAGAGATCTCAGGACAATCCGGTCCAATCTCCAATTCTAGTATCCACAGAAAAAAACTGAATATTCCACTAGTACTACTGGTGAAAAAATTTTCTCAGTAATTTCTTCCTTTTCATTCAAAAACAGGGAACCCCCAAACCTCATTGGGATTCCATATTTATCCTCAGAGGTTGGGTAACTGTTCCAACTGAATTCTGTTCAACCAATCCTTAGATCTGGAAATTATTTTTTTCACTATCAGTCTTTCACTTATGGAACTAATTCCATAATCCATTTCTTTTTATTATTCAAGAAATTAAATTTATGTCCACAAAATTTCTTTTTCAATATAATAAAAATTATTCTTTGCAAAACTTCTAATAAATAGCTTAACAACAATTTAACAGATAAAATAGTGGTTACAACTTCCCCCCCTGGAAGTGAACACCGTCCCTGGTGTTCGCGTTCAACTTCAGCAAATAGTTCAGGATAAGCTTCCTGAACAAAACCTTCATCCTTCCAAGTAGCTTCCTCCGAGCCAAAGTGCTTCCAATGCACTTTAACTTGGGAGATGGCTCGTTTCCGGAGCATGATTTCCCTCCGATCGATTATACTATGAGGTTCGACCAGAAATTCTCCGTCCGACTCGACTTGCAACACAGATTTTTAATGAGTTTATTTCGCCTAAATCTTAACTTTTTAATCAATATGGTATACATATTCTACCTGAATGTTCTGCCAGTGAATTATATGTATTAAATCATGTATGTATATTTTCAACAGTGATACATGAAATATGTTATGCACTCGAATATGACTGGGCAAAGCCAAACGGTAAGCCACAGGTCCTACTCGTTCCAATATTTGGAATGGACCACAGAATCTGGGGGCTAACTTGGCACAAGTTGCCCATCTCAAAGTTCTTTTCTTTGGCTTGATCCTTACATACACATGATCTCCCACTTCAAATTCCTGATAGGTCCTTTTCTTGTCTGCATATATTTTTTGTCTATCCTGTGCTGTCTTCAAATTTTGTCAGATTTTCTTTACTTCGCTTTCCATTTCAGCGAACATGTCGGGTCCAAGCATCAACTTGTTTTCTGGGTTGTTCCAATTAATCGAAGTTCTACATTGATGCCCATACAATGCTTCAAATGGAATGATCTTGAGTGACTCTTGATAGCCATTGTTGTATGCGAACTCCACTATATGTAGGTACTCCTCCCACCTAGTTGGCTATTGCATTACATACATACATAACATATCTTCCAAAATTTGGTTCACTCACTCTATATGACCATTGGTCTGCGGATGATATGCAGTGCTGAAGTTAATCTGAGTTCCCAATCCAGTGAACAGTGTTTTCCAAAAGGCTGATGTAAATTTTACATCCCTGTCAGAAATGACAGTCTTTGGAATACCATGCAATCTAAAGATTTCCCGCATGAAAATATCTGCTATCTGCTCGGTCTTGTAAGTGGATTGTACTGGTATAAAGTGAGCTGATTTACTCAACTGATCCACCACTACCATGATTGAATCATTATGCCTCTTGGACTTTGGTAGTCCGATAATAAAATCTAGCGAGATCACCTCCCATTTCCATTCAGGTATTGGTATAGGCTGCATCAGTCCAGCTGGATGTCGGTGCTCTACCTTTACCTACTGGCATTCTATACATCTGTTTAGATATTCTGCAATATCCTACCTTATTCCTGGCCAGAAGTAATCTTTCTTCATTACTGTTAGCATATTTTGATAACCAGGATGTCCGGAGTAGTTACTACAATGGTATTCATCCAAAATTAGTTCTTTCAACTCCATCCTGTTAGGAATGAAAATTCTTTTCCGAAATTTTAGCAGCCCATCATTATCAATTTCATAATCTGCATATTTTCCTTGATCCTTGGATTCTTTTGCTTGCTGCCACATAAAATTATATTCAGGATCTTTATTCCCCTCTAATTTGATTTGCTCTAGCAATCTGCACTCAACCTCATTATAATATATTTCATAAATACTATTCAATCTTCTGCTTAAGGCATCAACTACTCTGTTATCCTTACTTTTTATGTGTTGCATATCGATATCAAATTCACTTAGGAAAGCGTTCCATCTCGCTTGGGGAGAATTAAGATCAGCTTGTTTAAAGTAACTGGTTAAACTGCTGTGATCAGTTTTGAGTACAAATATTTTTCCAAGTAGATAATGCCTCCATACCCGGAGTGCATGCACCACTGTGGTTAACTCCAAGTCATATGTTGAATACCATTGTTCATGTTCTTTTAATTTACAGGACTCATAAGAAATTACCTTACCTTCATGTGATAGAATCGCCCCAACACCTTCTTTGCATGCATCCGTGCAAACTTCAAATTATTTATTAGGATCTACTACTCTTAACACAGGTGTTGTTGTTAATAACAGTTTTAGCTTTTAAAAACATTCCTGGTACTCCCTTGTCCATTTAGATACTTTTCCTTTCCTTTGCATTGAAGTGATGGGAAAATCAATCTTTGAAAAATCTTTAATAAACCATGAGTAATAACCGGCCAGCCCCATATGATCGCATGTCTGCCACATTTTGAGGTAACTTCCATTCCATAATTGTTCTGATTTTTTCAGGATCTACTGCGATGCCTTCAGCAATGATCACATGTCCAGGGTACTGTATTTCTTCCTTGAAGAAATTTCATTTACTGAATTTTGCATATAATTGATGCATTCTCAACATTTCCAACACTATTCGCAAGTGTTCTTTGTGTTCCTCTACATTCTGAGAGTAAACTAAAATGTCATCAATAAAGATGAGCACAGAGTTATCTAGATAAGGGTGAAATATACGATGCATTAATCTCATGAAGGTTGCGGGTGCATTGGTCAACCCAAAAGGTAGCACCACAAATTCGTAATGTCTGTACCTTGTATGGAAGGCAGTTTTATGTATGTCTTCGTCCTTTATTCAGATCTGATGATATCCCGATCTCAAATATATCTTTGAAAATACTGTGGCTCCTTTTACTTGATCAAATAGATCATCTATTCGTGGCAACGGATATCTGTTTTTAACAGCTAATTTATTCAATTAACGGTAATCCATGCACATCCGGATAGTTCCGTCCTTTTTCTTCACAAATAATGCAGGTGCTCCCCAAGGTGATACACTTGGTCGTATATATCCCTTATCCAATAATTCCGATAGCTGCATTTTTAACTCAGTTAGTTCTGGTATGCTCATTCGATAAGGTGCTCTTGAAATTGGTGAAGCTCTCGGTAACAATTCTATCGTAAAATCTATATCCCTTCTAGGTGGCAAACCTGGTATTTCTTCCGAAAATACATCCTTGAACTCCTGCACTATTGGTATAGTTTCCAACACTGGAGTCTTCTCTTTAGAGTTAGTAAAGCCCACCTAAATAGCGTACAACTGACATCCTTTCCTCATGCATCTACCCATTTAAGATGTTGTGATTGGGCGCAGCTGTAAGGGCTTCTTTGTTCCTTGTATTTCCTGGTAAGTACCATCTTGGTTTCTGTAGTAAATAAATTTTTCTTTGTAGTCTAACTGTGTCCAATGCCTTTCTAACCAATCCATACCAAGTAACACATCATATGATCCCAGTGGAAAAATATTCAAATCCACAATTAGCTTCTTCTCATTAATTTTTAGTGCACAGTTCGGTATTTTAGCACTAACTTTTCTCTCCTGTAGCTAATTGTACTAGCCATGATTTTCTAAATTTCTGACTTGATAATTTACAACATTCTACTATTTTTGGACTTATATAGCTTAAACTTGCACCAGGATCTACCAAGATAGAAATAGATTAGGATAACAATTTACCTTCCAGCTCAATCATTGTGGGCTGATAGTCAGCTTGTCGATCCTCCAAGGTAGCATTAATCCTGGGTATGTTTCTGGAAACATCACCCACTATTGAGGCTTCTTGTAGATTAGCTATTGTTTCGCTTCTTCCTCACTGAGGACAATTCGGTAATAATGAGCCTCCCATAGCCCTAGCATTGTAAACGTGGTTTCTGATTCTGCATTTGTTCTGGCTTACTAGAAGCTTCAGCAATTTTGTCATCTGCAGGCCACCTTACCCTTTGATGATTTTTACTAAACTGCTTACTAACTAAACTCCTCATAGTACATTTAAAATTACTGGTTTTATTTCTTTTAAAACCAGAATAACCTTTATGTTCCTTCTTTTTCTGCCAGCTTTTACCTTGCTCCACCTTGGCTTTTGCTTGTTGGTAGCACATTCTGGCCTTTTTGATAGCCTCAGCCATCATTTTAGGATTTATGAACTCTATACTTTCTTTCATATGAGTTGGAAAACTACTTAGGAATCTCTGCACCTTAGCTTTTTCATCTCTCAAGTAAGGTACATAACGCAATAATGAAGTAAATTTAGTGATACATTCATCCATTGTCATTTGTCCTAACTTCAATTCATGGAATTCCTTTGATTTCTCATTGTAAAAGCGTTCGGTTAAGTACTTATCCTTAAAATACTGCTGAAATGCATCCCAAATTACATCTTGGTCATCTATATTACGGACATTTTTCACTTCCTCCCACCATAAGGTGGCTTTCTCCCTTAGCTGATAAATAGCTAATCTTGCCTTAAGATTACTGTTGTATTCATATACTTGAAAATATTTATTCATATTAATTAGCCATGCTTTAGCTACTTCCTCATCAACTCCATCAAACATAGGGGGCTTGATTTTCTTGAATTCACCTTGAAGCTCTACCTTCTGCCTTTTTACTTCCCTTGGATCCGATACATTATTAGATTCAGCATCATTGTAATTTATATTTCGATTACTATGATGCGACTAACTCCTGTCCATTCTGTCTGTATCATGATCTCTGGTTTGTCGTTCAAATCTTTCCCGAAATTCTCTATCAGTATTGGGCTTTTCATTTTCTTGATTTGTTTATCAGAGAGGCTTTTCAATATCCTCTCCTGTTCTTGCATTAGTCGTGCATTATCATTTCACACCTTTTCCATTTCTTCTTGTATTTTCTATACAGTATTTAAAAGGATACAAGTTTGGTGTTGCTGTTCCTTTAATAAGCGACTAGTTTGCTAGTGCTGTTCTACCCCCAGCTGTATCCACATTTCTGGGTTTAATTTAGATTAGGTTTATGTCTCCTCAACACTTGGAGTTGGCTACTGTGTCATTGTCCTCCTCATATTATCCTGTTAAACTCTTCCTCTTTATCTTTGTGCATTCATTTATACGCAACTTACAACGTTAGTTGACCCTTGAGGGTCCTAGCATTACAACGCTGCTCTGATACCACTTGTAACATGTTCCATACCAATTCTATCATAATTTTAAAAAAATTATCTTGCCATTGTGTTAACTATTCAATCATCATTTTTAAGATAGTTACATTATAATTATCTTATTATTGAATTTCCTTGTCCTAAGGTCAGTTCAACACATACAAACATAATCATCTCACCCTTGATTAATTATCTCACTATAATACAGTATATATATATGCTATTAACCTTCGTTAAAATATATCATACCGAATCCATAGCTTCTGGGTAACGCAAACAATTCTGGCATATAGTTATACGTATAACCTTGAAGTATGATTTCATTCGATTTATTTGTACCATATGATTTGGATATTTGAAGGGTTTGATCCCCAATCACCTAATCCCAAGGTGTCGGCCTGGAAACATTAATAGCAGAGGCTTAAATATTTAGTTTTCCATCCGCATTCCACCTTCAGCATTTAATGGGTTCGGGCTAAGTTATGGCAATAGATGTGTTGGTTTTACGTGGCATTCGATCCACCATCTGATCTGCCTACCTCAAAATCCACAAGGTTGAGGTCTTCAAGAAATTTCTAGGGTACGCAACTGATTTTACCCCAAACCCTTGTTTTGGTTTTCATTTTCGTTTCCTTTCCACGGAAGGGTTGAGCTCTGCAACACCCTACCGGTTTCGCATGCCATAGAGGCTACGATGGAAGCCATCATGAGTTTATTTATCACTGAGTTTCTAAGTGAATCTGGCAAGTTGGTTTTCTACTTCTAGTTTATATTTCTTTCATTCGGCATGAGTCTGATGTTTTGGTTCGGCCCCTTCTCAGTTGGGCGAGTCCTGAAGGTCTACACCGCTTCTTCTCGCAATTGCCCAAGTGCCCAGTTTTAATTAACAGGTAATCTATTGCTTTCATGCTCGGGTTTTTGTTTTATGATGTTTGCAGTTGTTTATTGTCTTACTGAGATTCCTTCAACGTAACCCAGCCAGTAATTTTATTTATATGAACTTACTGTTTACTATCCCTAGTTATTGTTTATGGTAGAATTTGCTTCACAAGTTCTGCAATGGTTCAAATGCATGTAGATTCCACTTTGGCGGCTCTGCAGGGGTTTGAGTTACCTGCTTCGCCTTGCTATTACAACAGGTAAGTCAATTAAGCGTTATACCCATAATCTTTCACATGTTTTTGTTCATAATTCTCACCTTTGCTTCCCTACAGGCGAGGTTTATCCTTGTTATTAGTCGACTAGCGACTAAGGGCTTCTTGTTTATTTAGTCATTTACATTATGAAGCTCTGCTTCCAAGTTTACTGTTATATGGAGTTTTACCCTTGTATAAGAAATGACATTCTCTTCTTTTATTTTCGGTTCCAGAATATTATCATATTTTTTGGTTAGGAACGAAGGTTTGTCCCTGCGTTCGAACAATGCCCCTCCATGGCAAAGTAATGTTAACATTTGATTTCTCATATGTATATTATTAATTTTTGTACTAATTCAAACTTTAATATTCGTATAACTCTGAGAGGTACTTGAACCTCTGTAAGGTTTTGATTGATCGCTTCCTACAGTATTTATGATAGGACTGAAATAACAGAGAATAAATCATTAGTTGATATTGTGCTCTTCTTTCCACTCAGTTTGTTAGCTAAATTGCGATACTGAGGGTTTATGTGGATTTCTCCAATATTGTTTAGCACTATTTCTAAACTATAATTCGCTCTAGTACTCTGCATGTAGTTTTAAATCTTTATGCCATATATAAATCCTCTTTGTGTGAATGTAAATTTTACAGTGTACTGTTTATCTCTTTTATTTGTACAATACTATGATTTTGTCAGTTTGTCTTTGCAAGAGAAATGATAATTCCTGCAAGTTATAGCCCACTACTGAAGATTTTCTCTCATATTGTTACAACAATTATGCAATTCTATTTAAGCATGATAACCAGGGTTGCACATTGCTGCTCTAATTTACTGTTTCTTTCTTTTTAGTTCAACAATATTTCTTTATTCAAATAATCTAAAGAAAATGTCCAGACCATAACTGCCCGTGTAATATCATAGCTATTGAGGACGATCTACCCAGAACCTTCATTAGAGGGGTTGGGGTTTACAGTCCTTTTTTTTATATATTTAACTAGCTTCTAACACTTTATTTATGGAATTTTATGTTAACTGTAACATAACTATAACAGGAAAAGTTACAGTAATATCTCAAACTGAATATTCAAAACTAAAATCTTACCACTTCAATTCTCAATTACAGTAACAAAATTTACTTACCTATTCACTTTTCTGTGACTGATATTTTGTTGCCTCCCGTCCGCGAGTGAGGCTATTACGTCCTCCAACTCTCCCCCGTGCTCCAAGCCTGGGACTCGTGGTGAACAGTAAACCTGGAAGAGATCTCGGGACAATCCAGTCCAATCTCCAATTCCAGTATCCACAGAAAAAAATTGAATATTGCACTAATACTACTAGTGCAGATTTTTTCTCAGTAATTTCTTCCTTTTCATTCAAAAACAGGGAACCCCCAAACCTCACTGGGATTCCATCTTTATCCTCAGAGGTTGGGTAATTTTTCCAACTACATTCTGTTCAACCAATCCTAAGATCTGGAAATTATATTTTTCACTATTAGTCTTTCACTTATGGAACTAATTCCATAATCAGTTTCTTTTTATTATTCAAGAAATTAAATTTTTGTCCCCAAAATTTCCTTTTCAATATAATAAAAATAATTGTTTGCAAAAATTCTAATAAATAGCTTAACAACTAGTTGACAGATAAACCAGTGGTTACACCATAGACTAAAATAATATATATTAAAAAAAATTAAAATATATAATTCATAATGTAATAAAATTTATTATTTTTATATTAAAAAAATAGTTAAAAGCAAAGAAGCAAAAATCGCGATTAAATGGCATTTTTTTTAAAAAAATTGAGATTTTTTCGCAAGGCCGATTTGGTCGGCGATATTTTTGGAGTTTTGAAGTTGTGATTTTGATTTTTTTGTCTCATTTTTGCAATGAGCGGTTTTCTATGGAGAGCTAAGGACTGAAGGAGAGCTAAGGAGAAGGATAAGTGATCTACAAGGGCAAGAGTGGAAAAAAGTGAAGGATTTTAGCAAGCCAAGCCAACAAAATTCGAATTTGGACCAAGTTTCTTTAGCAAAACATTTTTTCCATGTATGGGCATTAAATTTGACCATTTTTTTTGTTTTTTTGTTGTTCTTCCATGGGTTTATATCACCCATGTATTTTTCATCATTTTTTATTGCATTTGGTTTTTTTTTTTTAATTGAGAAGAGAGGGTTTATTTTGGTCAAAAATGCAAAAAATTGGTTGTTCAAATTATTGTTTATATTTCTTCTTGTGCTCCAGTTTTCAACATGTATTTTTCTCATTATTTTTGTATTGAGTTGAGGGTTTTTTTTGTGAAAAATTCAAAATGTTGTATGTAAAATTGTAAATTTTTTCTTTTATTTTTTAACTTGAAATTTTTCTTGTGCCCTAGGTTCAAATTTCAAAGTTCATCTTACAGTAAAAATCAAGAGTCAAGAGTTCAATAAATTTACAAACATGCTAAGGAAATTGAGTTTGACCAATCAAACTTGAGTTGCAAGTTATGTGGTCAACACATGACAGGGGGGGTATACAGTTGAAATACCACTTGGCACAAATTCCTGGACATGAAGTAGGCACTTGCACAAATACCAATCCAAAAATAATCAGAAGAGTCGTCAAGTCATTGGAAGAAATCGAGACAACTAAACTCAACAAGGCAGCTCTGAAGAGTCAAATATCAGGGTTTAGAGTTGACTGTGAGAGTGGTAGTGGTTCTTCAGCATCAGTATCTTATACACCCAACTCGGTAGCTGCCTCCTCATATGTTGTTCCTAAAATCACTAAGGGTGCACAACCATCTATCTCCTCACTTATTGAAAAAAAGGAGAAAGAAGAAGCTGACAGGTTATTGGGAAAATTGTTTCTTTGGAGTGATATTCCTTTCATTGTTTCCAGCAACAATCCATTTTATCAGGCTATGATTGATGCTATCACTATTGTTGGTCAAGGATACAAAGCCCCTTCATATGATGAATTTAGAGGGCGCATTCTTCAAAATGAGAAATTTGACTGCACCAAGAGATTGGAGGACTAAGGGCATCATGGGAAGTCACAAGATGCACTGTGATGCCAGATGGTTGGATTGATCAAAAGGGTAGGACCCTTATTAACTTATTGGTCAGTTGTCCCAAGGGGACAATGTTTATGAAATCTGTTGATGCATTTGCACATGTCAAAGATGCATGATTATTATTTGATTTATTGGATGTGTTCATTCTGGAGGTGGGTCCCCAAAATGCTGTCCAAATCATAACGGACAACACTGCAAACTATGTTGATTATGGAAAGATGCTTATGGAGAGGCATTCGAGCATATTTTGGACACCTTATGCTACACATTGCCTTGATTTGATGTTGGAGTACATAGGAAAGATTGATTTTTTCAAAGATATTGTAGAGTCATCAAAGATAATTACGAAATTTATATATAATTATGCATTTGTGCTTCATTTGATGAGAACATTCACCAACAAGAAGGAGTTGGTGCGCCCTACTATTACATGATTTGCCACTAGTTTCATATCTCTTCAATCCCTCTTGAATTCTATGTGGGATTTGAAGAGAATGTTTCTTTCAGAGGAGTGGTGTGCTTTGACTGTCAGCCACAAACCAGAGGGAGAGGCTATCTGCAAGATGGTTTCATATTAGGAAAGCTTCTGGGCGGGAGTGCAAGAGGTGTGCAACATTACTGAACCTTTGGTAAAGGTTCTTAGATTGGCTGATGGAGAGAAGCCCGCAATGGGATACTTGTATGAGGCCATGGATAGGGCCAAAGAAGCCATTCACATCTACTATGATGATCAGGGTGATGAGGGGTTTCAGAAAAAACTTCTTGTATTGGAAGTGATTCATGACCGATGGAACAACACACTCCATCATCTCATTCATGCTGCAGGGATCTTCGTGAACCCTGAATTTGCTTACTCATGTAGTTTCCTATTTGATGCTGAGGTCATGGATGGATTTTTCACTTGTGTTCAGAAGATGGTTTCATACCCATCAAAATGTGCAGATATATTCAAATAAATGGAGGTATACAGAATGAGAGGTGGCACCTTGAGCTTTGACATGGCTGTCCAGGATAGGACTACTAAAATGGCAGGTAAGATTTTCATTATTTTAAAATTTTTCTTATGTTTGTAACTTTATAAGTTTATCTTATTTGTTGTAACTTGTAACTTGTAGATGCATGGTGGAGGAGATATGATGGCAGATTACCAAAACTCCAAAATCTTGCCATTAGAATACTCAGCCAAACATGTATCTCTTCAGGATGTGAGCACAACTGGAGTGTATTTGAAAAAATACACACCAAAAGGCGCAACAGGTTAACAACTTAAAATATTCCAACTGATTTTTTGAATTCATTAAATATTTTTTTTAAAGTATTAATTTATTGTTTATAATATATATTAGTAATCTATTAATTTATGACCCTTGTATAGGTTGGAGTCCCAGCGCCTCAATGACATGGTTTACGTCTACTACAATCTTAGATTGTGGGTGAGACAACTTGAGAGGACACCTGATATGGAGGCCATCTCTTTAGATGTGATTGACACCACTGCTGAATGGAGGGTTGAGGCTGAGAGGCTTGTTATGGAGTCAGCCCCTGATTGGATAGAGTAGGAGGTAGTGGAGGGGGAGGAGGACGAGGACGAGGAGTAGCAATAGCAGGAGCAGGAGGAGGAGGTGACACTACCTGCCCCTGCTACTGGTAGAGGACGTGGTCTGCCTCCTTTAGCTCTTGGTGCTTCAGGTTCTACTTCTAGAGCACAATAGATTCCATTTCCAGCCCCGTCAGCTTCTTTATCTAGAGGGAAAGCTATTACATTTTCTCGCAAGAAAGGCAGAGGAAATTAGTAGTATTGGACCATAGGTTATATGGTGCATTCCTTTGCATATGACATTATGACTCATGATATGAGATACATTATTATATTATTTTTTGATATTTTGAGGCTGAGTTGACTCTTGAGACTCAGGACTTAGTATTCAAGACATGATTCAGTTTTATGTGTGATGTAGCACTAGATATGATATTACGCATGTTATATATTAGTTTTTTTTTCATATTTATGTGTCAATGCATTTATTTTATGTTTTGGATGCTTTAGATATTAAAAAAATTGAAAAAAATGAATATTTTTGTATGTGTCGATTTTTTCCCCTCGCCAATTCAATCCTGATCATGATTTTCAAAACATTGGTTAAAAGAATGGAGGAAAATATTCATCAAAATAGATTTAAAAAATAGTTAGAGGAGGGGTTCTCCATTTCTCTCAACAACATAAGGGATAATTATATTTCTAAATGGAAATTTACAGATAATAATTCTAAATTGAATTAAAAAAAACTAACACGTGCCTATGGTTCCATCCCTCGTAGAATGGTTTGGCAACACTATGGAAAATTATTAAAAACGTTAGCCTTAAGTGATCCCAAACAAATTAATCACATGACTACTAAGAATTAACACATTATCATATATTTTTTGGTCATTTAAATAAATTAACCTGGATTTTTATTATTTTGGTATTTATTTGAATTTTTTTTTGGATTTCTACTACATTAAAATATTGTTATGCAGTACAATTTCTACGACCTTTGAGCACAAGTTTCCGCTATTCGAGAAAAATCAAAATAGCTCTGGATCACAAGTTGCTTTTGATAATTTCTGACCCAAAAATCCTGAACCTGCAAACTTTATTTATGTGTGAACTCAAAATGCGAGATTCGCCTGCCTCTCTTTCTAAACGTGGAATATTTTTGGGGACGCTTCTAGAAAGGAGTTGTTTACTGAGGCCACAAAATAGTCTGGATTGTAATTTTTTGTTGAAATTTGATATAAAATTTTCAAAAAAATAGATAGTTAAAGTTTTTGAATCATTTTTTGATGGTGGAAATGGATTCAGCCCCATCAAAAACCACTGAGGTACCCAAAATCCCGAAATTTGACAACTATAATCTAGATTTTCAAAGATTTCTGCCAAACATTTTCATATTCTTACATAAATTTCTAAGTTATTTCGTGATTTTTTTTAAACTATTGCCTACAATAAATACCAATAGTTGGTATGTATATTAAATACGGAGATTCATAATGAAGCGGTTAATTACTTCAATTCTCTTTATAGGACATGGGAGGAGCAGTGTTATGAGGATCAGATGTGGGCATTAAAAGAGATCCCGAAAATGTTTGAAGTTGATACTTTACAAAATTTCAGGAAGACGATAAGAAAAGAGGAAATATTAAGGGTCCTAAAATCATTTGCTGTTGATAAAATTCCGGGGCCCGACGGTTGGACCCCGAATTTTTTTATTTTCTTTGCGGAATTTTTTGTTGAACACATCAGGGATATGGTGGAGGAAGCTAAATCTACAGGCAAGGTGAGTGGAGCTATAAATTCTACCTTTTTAGCTTTGATCCATAAATCCAAAGGGGCAGAATCCTTTGATGATTTCCGACCGATTTATTTATGCAATACTTTATATAAATTCATCTCTAAGACTATAACAGAAAGGTTTAAGATTGTTTTATCTAGATTTATTTCTCCTGAACAAGCGAGGTTCTTAAAGGATAGAAGCATTCATGACACAGCGACCTCTTCTCAGGAGGTCATTCATTCGATTCATACAAGGAAAATGAAGGCGTTGGTTATGAAATTAAACCTCAGTAAAGCTTATGACAGGGTCAAATGGGGGATGCTTAGGCTTATTTTATATAATATTGGCCTTGATAGGATTTCAGTAAGCTGGATTATGGGGTGTGTGGGTAAAACATCTATGGTTATTATTATCAATGGTGTTGCAACTAGATTTTTCAAGCCCGGTTGTGGATTAAGGCAAGGTTGTTCTCTTTCCCCTCTTCTGTTTATTATGATAATGGATCCTTTTAGTACCCAGTTAAGTATGGTTATTATATCAAGACGTATTAGAGAGATTAACATATCACAATGTAGAGAGATATCTCATCATATCTTTGTGGATGACGTTCTGCTTTTTGGATTGTTGAATATGAAGGTGTGGCAAAAATTTTATCATATTTTTTCAAAGTTCTGTAGGGCCACAGGTATGTTGTCTAATACTGATAAATCTTGTATTTATCACAATGAGGAAGGTGAGGACTTGGATGTGTTGATTGGAGCTATGTTTAACATAAAAATTTCCCCTTTGAGTTCGGGATTCAAATACTTGGGGTTCCATATGAAACCCAATAAATATGGGATCAAGGACCAGTAATGGATGATAGAAAAAGTAAGAAAATGAATTCAGGGTTGGACTGCAAGGTGGCTGTTTAAAGGTGGTAGACTCACATTGGCACAGACGGTCCTACAACAAATTATGGTATTCTGGGCCCATATATATGTGATCCCTACAAATATTCTAAAAAGCATAAGGAGCATTATTATAAATTATATATGGAGTGGAGGCAAGGAGAATGGAAATATGCATTTAGCAAGATGGGAATTGATAATGAAACCTATGGAAAATGGAGGATGGGGAGTCAAAGATTTTCATTTATTTGGAAAAGCTCTCATAATGAAGTCTATGTGGAGAGGCCTAAATTATAAAGGTATTTGGAGTGAGATAATACAGAATAAGTATCTAAAGAATAGTGGAATGGAAGACTTTTACTTGCTGGGTTGGAAGAACCACAGGGGTGGATCGACAATCTGGAATGGTTTTAAACAAACTTGGCCTTGTTTCTTAGCTAATTTAAAACAGCAATTTTGTGATGGGGCAAAGATATTATTAGGACACTTTGGGTTGCAAGGATCTCCGATCTCTGTCCCTCTCAGTGTTGAGCTCATTCGATAGCTGAATGGAAAGGGGTTTTTCTTTTTGCTTCAATCAGTAAAATAATCACTCAACGGGAGCCCAAGATGGATGACAGCAAAGGATCTAAATCTGAAAGGACATATTAAAGAGGAATTGGAGGAGTACAACGAAGAGTTGAGGAGACAGGGTCTGCTAATGAATAGAGGAGGTGATGAGGTCGTTTGGAGGGGAGAGACGAAATTTAATGTGCCGGTTGTCAGGGATTCATACAACAACTTATTAAGTACAACAACCACATCCGCAGAGATCAGTGTCTACAGGAAAATCTGGCAAAACAGTGCAGAAATAAGAATGAATATTTTCCTATGGTTGGTTCTTCGGGGGAAAATTTTAACATGGGATACCCTCCAAAAAATGGATGGATAGGACCGAGCCTCTACAGATTATGCATGGGAGGAGCTGGGAATAATTTTCATCTATTCTATAATTGTGTCTTTGTAAGGAAAGTGCTGGAAATTCTAGGAGTTTTCTTCAAGATAAAGATTCCAGCATTGGCAAACACTTCAGATTTTATCTTATGGTGGCATAATAGAAATGCATCATTGAGGAATATACCGGCGATCTATCACTGGCATATTTGGTGTGGAAGAAATAAGTGGATCTTTGAGGAAGTTAGTTGTAGCCCGGAGAAGATTGAAAACTTGGTCTTCCAATCATGGGATGTTACAAAGATCTCATTGAAACCCCCTGTGGACATGTCAAGAAGAATGAGACCGCATGAGATTGACTTTCCAGTAGGTTTCTTTAATGGTGCCTCCCAACAAACCCAGTGTGGGTGTGGAGCTTGGCTAATGATCTCTCCAAACTGCCACTATAAGCTTTACTGGTATGGAGGTCTAGGAACAAATATGAAAGCGGAAGTCATGGCACTATGGGGTTTAATCTGGTTTGCAAATCATCTCAGCATTGAGGACTTGTGGGTATATGGAGATTCACAAATTCTCATAGATCATCTAAATAAGGGTACTACACTAAATTTAGGAACCTTTAATGCATGGTTGGATAGGATCAATCACTTTAGAAAATATTTCTCCCTTATACAATTCAATCATATTTTTAGGGAGAAAAATTGTCAGGCAGAGAGATTATCGAAGAAAGGTTTGCAGAGAGTTTTTGGAGATATGCACTATTTTATTTATGATTCAAATGGATAGGGAGTAATAGGGATGGTAAAGTTCTATTAGGATGGTGGAATCTTCAGTTTTGGATATTTGTTCAGGGTAATAGACTTCTAGAATAGTGTCATTTTTATCTTTCCTTAAATAGTTTTTTAACTGATATGTCAAGATGAAGAAAGGTCAGAACAGGTTTAATAATCACAGGAAGATGTAGTGGAGGATGTATCTGGGGCTGTACCCTTGCTTTTTCCTATACATGATATATATATTGCTGACAGAGTAAGCAACAATATTACAAATGGCAGCCACCCTCTAGATATTTCTGCTATTTTTTGACAGCTGACTGTTTTGTAAAAATCCATTTTATGTCTCGGATCCTCTCTTTGGACCATATCGGGGAGGGCACAACTAGTTCGATCATGGTTTTTCTTTTGATAAATGTTTTTCTGATTGAACTATTTACTAGGTAAAAAGCCTTGGACTACTATAAAGCTGAGCAATATTTATTTAAAAAAGATAATCTTTTGACATAGAATTGTTATAGAAGAAGAAAATGAATATATGACATATGAGAAGTATTAAACTCTTGATCTTGTACATAATATAAACAAAAAAAAAATTCTGCTGGAAAAAAAAAGTATATTAAATACAATAAGCAACACAATATATGTAGTTTGTTCATACAAAAATTGAGATGGAGAAAATGCGTGGTAGACTTTGAGTCGGTGCAAGTGGCCTTCCGTGTCAGACCACCTTAATATTGTTAATTTTGAGAACCCTGGATTTCATATATAATCATTTTCAATGTTTGCAGATGATATTGTGCGTTAAGAATTTAATGAGAAAAAGAGTGTGGCCATTTGTCATTATGTTTCCTTTATAAATTTTCGAAACGCTTATCTTTCATGGGCCTCCCACTTGAATCACTTTGGCATCCATTTTCCGTCGCCGCTGAGCTCATAGCTCATAGATATTTATTTTGTCTTTTTATAAATGTATGGTGCATGTTTTTATGTGCACAATGGGTGTCATGTATTTTTGGGTGTTATATATTTTTGGGTTGGCTAGCAACATTTAGATTTTAGATATTTTTTTTGTTTATCTATAAATGTATGGTGCATTTTTTTATGTGCTCAATGGGTGTTATATATTTTTGGGTTGGTATCTAGAGCGTCATTGCACACAATACTGAAAATATCGAAAAATATTGACTATTACTCATTTTAAAATTATATTAATATAAATTTGTTGTATTAAGTATAATTTTTTTTCTTCAAATTTTATATAAACAAATTTATATTTAATATTAATATTAATATTGACTATAAGTCAATGTAGACACTACAACCATTACTATACTAGTGGAATGACAATTAATTATCTAATTAAGAAACTTCACTTTCTAACTAATTTATTGACTATTTTATTGTTGCCAAACAGAACATTTACTTCAAGCAGGAAGAAATGCTAAAGATTGGATAAGCCAGACACTATCATTAATAAGTTATAAATTTACAAGTTAAACATTTTAATTTGGTTAAAATAAAAATAATTTTATAAAAATAAAATAATAATAAAAATAAAAATAATTTTTAATATTCATGTAGAATATAGTTTGTTTAAATGGAGAATTAAACTAATCTAAATTTATCTTAACTTTGGATCTATCAAACACTAAGAAAAATCAAATCTCTTGATATATACACATATTTTAAAGTGAAAAAAAAATAAACCTCTCTCAACTCTTAGTAAATCTGAAATTAAAATGAATCTAAACTACTTTATTTATTAATAAACATTTTTATATTAAAATTAATATTTTACAATTTTAATATAGATAAATAATTAAAACTCACTGTGCACTAAATATTTTTAGTCATCGTAGATGGGAAAATTAAGAGTTGTCTCAAATCTTAATTATCTAGGTTTCCTCTCTCGGAAAATCTTGAAAAATCCAATTAACAAGTTTTAGCCTAATCTCCTAGAGAGTTTATGCCATGCATGTTTGAAGGAAAGCCTTGGTCATTCTGAGTTACCAAAAAAGTCGAGGGAAAGCCTTTGGAGATTCTTCAACTAGTAGTTGTACATTAAAAAAAATATGTCAGCAGCCTTGGTCTTCTAACCATAACAGTGAAATTTTTTTTATTTTTATTTTTTTAATTGTAGTTTATTAAATAATTCCAATAGCAATTTTAAATCAGAGGAAGAAATATTTAAAATAGATGGATAAATCTGGGTTTTCATTTTCTCTGAAAGTGACAGCTTAGTCAGCTTTTATTGTTATTAAATTAGCCATAGAAATAAAATAATAGAGTTTCAATTGGTTTTGTAATGTAAATTTGATAAGGTCTATAATATTGTTTTGTTAATTAAAGATGAGTAATGCGTGGCCTTAGCACTATAATCATTTGCTTCCAAAAAGGTCATTTGAAGCATGCACGTCCGAAAAGGGTACTTGAGGTTATGTTACTTGTGATTGAAGTTTGAAAAACTCATGGCTGGGAAAAAAATCAATAATGTGTGAAAGTCTGTAATCTCGGAAGTTTATTATTGAATAATAATTTAATTGAAATAGGAATATAAAAATAATGATAATTTCAATCTTCTCATCCTAGTCTAATATACTTTACTTGACACTTTTCTATTATTTGAGCTTGAAAAAGGAAATGATTTGATAAAATCAAAACACTATTTTTTAAGTTTCTTTGTAAAGATAAATTCAAAGATGTAATTCATACTTTTATCCTATTAAATAGTCAATTTGAACTTGAAAAACGAAATGATTTGATAAAATCAAAATACTATTTTTACGCCGAAAGGCGTTCCCTTTGTTGGGTTTAGCTGAATGTCACTGTTCACTGGAGCCAATGGAGCCAATGAGAGGGCTTTCTCATCGTTCTTTCAGACATTTGCAAATCAGACATTTGCCTGCAATCTGCATTCGCTGTCACATTTCTCTATTCAGTCTTCGATTTGGGCGGGAATTCACCTTGTAAACCCCACCAACCCTAGGTTTATCCGACCTTATCTGTGTGCGGGGAAATCTATCCTTCCAGTGTGGTTATTGCAGAGGCGGTGCTGCAGAGTTTTGGGCTCTGCCATTACTGATATCTTCACAGAAGAATGGAAGGTTCTCGTGGGTGAAACGCCTACAGGCTTGACTGCATGATGTCTACGGGTTTTCCATTTGCCGAACGCCGAAACTTGCATATGTATTCAAACCTCCGTTTTTCGTGGCTTCCTTCGCCATTTTCGTTCTTATGATCTCTCTACACTGTGTGTAGATGGCCATTGCAGTCTAGGGCTCTGTTTCTAGATCTAACTGAGCTTTTTTTTTCTTTTTGTTTCTGTGGCACAGGCGGTGCTTGTGGGTATGGGAACCTGTACAGCCAGCGATATGGAGTTCAATCTGCAGCATTGAACACTGCTCTGTTCAACAGCGGGCTAAGCTGTGGAGCCTGCTTTGAGAATGACCCAGAATCCGGCGCCGGGAGATTTCAGCCTGCAGCTGAGGCTACATTCTGGTTCTGCTAGATTCAACGAGTTTGTGCTAGTTTGGCGGAATTCCGTGCCTTACTGGAGCAGCGGCAAGTGGGATGGCTATAGCTTTCTGCACGTTCTAGAGATGACCGTCAAATATATCTACAATTTTACGTTTGTCAATCCAAATTCCTCTGACGGGTATTTTACTTACACAGAATTACCCCAATTTGCTGTAATATCTAGAGTTGCAGTAGATGTTTTTGGAGAAATTAAGCAGTATGCTTGGACTTATCAAGCAGAAGACTGGGATATGTTTTGGATGAGGCCGGTTGATATATGTACGGTTTATGGTCTCTGTGGGCCTAATGGGGTTTGTAGTAACACTGGCAATGATTTACAGTATTGTCACTGCTTGGAGGGTTTCGAACCCAGGATACCCCAGGCTTGGAATTCTCGGGATTGGTCCGGGGGTTGCATTAGGAGTAGTCCACTGCAGTGCAGAACCGATAAGTTTTATGAATTGGGAAGCGTTCATTTGAATAGTAGTAGTAGTGTTTTGATCCCTGAAGTTTTGATTGGATCCTGTGAGAAGTTTTGTGTGAATAACCTTTCCTGTATTGGGTATGCGTATAAGAGGGTTTCGAAAGACTGTAGACTGGTGTGGGGTGATTTGTGGAATCTCAGAAATTATTCTAGTGATGATGAGGATGATAGTGTTGGTTATAGTACTTCTGATAGTAACAATATTAAGTCACATAAAGGTTCTGCCTGGGCGATTTGTTGACATAACAACTTTATCCGTGTTAATAATGCTTTGTTTATTTGTACTGCCTCTGCCCTGAATTCAGCTACCTGTGGAAGATTCTTTGTTTTCTCAAGCTGGGCTGATAGTTGAGCAATCTGCTCATCTTTTA
>CM076575.1:1679458218-1679579472 GCA_034641835.2 Pinus albicaulis | reverse complement strand
GAAAATGTTTCTAGTAATGTTAATATAATAACTATCATTACGTGTCTTCACTTTTTTCACCATAATAGACCTGTGATATGGACTCATCACACAACTTCATATGCTATGTCCCAACAAGTTCAAACTAGTTGAACCTACCTCATAGTGTGGTTATTAAGGACAAGTTGCTTGGTATATAACTCGATAGCATAGACTGCGTTGCAGTTCTAAAAAGAATCCTCAAGTGTCAAAAAAACTTCACAATATGTTCTACTATAAAGCCTTTTGGGATGCCTAAAATAATATATGTATCATTGATGACTTTTAAAGTATGACAAGATCCAGAGGGAAAGGAAATCAATGGAAGAGTGATCCACCAATGAGAACCTAGAATTTAATATCAGATGAGTTAGAGTCTAGGAAATTGAAACCCTATAATTTTAATTAGTGATGAAGGACATCACATAGGTAATTATATTTTCATGTAGAATAACCTGTTAATTCAAATTTAAACTACATAATATGAAAGGCATACCATAAATTTTTCCACGTAAGTCCAAACAACCTATAAAAAGGAAAAACCTTCTTTTTCCATGGGAAATAATTTACCTTTCCTTTTTCAAGATAATCTAAATCACAAAAAATATGAACTATACTGCACACATTCTTGGATAATGTGAAAGTTGAAAAGGAATACCCTACACAAGTGATGCACACATGTACATTTGAACACTAATAGATTTTTGTAGTTGAAATGCAATGCTTGTTTTCATTTAAATGTAGGGTTTTTAAAGCAGGGAGAAATAATGGCCGCCAAATTAATAAGCGTTTCTTTGGGAAAAATTTAAATCTTGTATTGGGTGATGAAGATAATAGAGGGTATTGAATCTTGATTCTTGACATCTAGAGAGAACCCTACAGCCTAACACAATCCAATGGAATTGACCAAAAAAACCCTAGAGTCAACCCTACTATAGGAGGAAGAGCCTGCAGTAAGAACTTACCATTTTGCAACAGCTGAGGGCGAATGTTGTTCTGCAAGAGCTGAGGGCGAACGCTGAGAGCAAATGCTGAGGGCAAATGCTATTCTGCAAGAGCTGAGGGCGAATGCAGGGCGAATGCTGTTCTGCAAGAGCTGAGGGTGAATGCAGGGCGAATGTTGTTCTGCAAGAGCTCAGGGTGAATGTTGAGGGCGAATGCTGTTCTGCAAGAGCTTAGGGCGAATGCTGAGGGCGAATGTTGTTCTGCAAGAGATGAGGGCGAATGCTGAGGGCGAATGTTGTTCTGCAAGAGAGGAGGGCGAATGCGCGCGTGATATCAGATGTTAATGTAGCACACATGTACATTTGAACACTAATAGATTTTTGTAGTTGAAATGTAATGCTTGTTTTCATTTAAATGTAGGGTTTTTAAAGCAGGGAGAAATAATGGCTGCCAAATTAATAAGCGTTTCTTTGGGAAAAATTTAAATCTTGTATTGGGTGATGAAGATAACAGAGGGTATTGAATCTTGATTCTTAACATCTAGAGAGAACCCTACAGCCTAACACAATCCAATGGAATTGACCAAAAAAACCCAAATAGAGTCAACCCTACTATAGGAGGAAGGGCCTGCAGTAAGAACTTACCATTTTGCAAGAGCTGAGGGCGAATGTTGTTTTGCAAGAGCTGAGGGAAAATGTTGTTCTGCAAGAGCTGAGGGTGAATGCTGAGGGCGAATGTTGTTCTGCAAGAGCGGAGGGCGAATGCGGGCGTGATATCAGACGTTAATGTAGCTATTGCGACGAATACGAAACAATAAAATCATTCTTATGTAGCGCGCATATAAGTTTCGAATTTTTATGTAGCGCGCATATAAGTTTCGTATTTTTATGTAGCGCGCATATAAGTGTCGTTATACCGATGGCGGAAAAGGCGTCGCTATTACGACGGGTGCCTCCAAACGTCACAATAGCGACACCTAGACATTGTGTCGCAGTTGCGACGTTTGGAGTCGTCTCAATAGCGACGCTTTGGGCCATGGTGTCGCGATTACGACATCTTCCTCCAAACGTCGCAATTGCGACAGGTTTTTAAGTGTCGGTATTGCGACACTTTTCTATAGACGCCGGTATAGCGACGGTTGCGGGCGGGATGGAAAAAATTTGGGAAAATTTCTGACATTTGGTCAAAAGCGTCGGAACCAAGTGTCGGAATTTCCGCCAAATGTAGTAGTGCTCGGTCCCGTCACATCATTTTTCCACGTGTCTCCTCCGTACTTTCATCCGCCCCCGTGATATATATTCATTCCATGGTCAAATTTCATTATTTTCACATTAAAACGTCTGCCTCAACGTTTTCCCATACTTTCTCCACTATGTCATGTTTTCCTCCATTGTTGTCCCTGCAGTCATCACCCTCATCTGCGCCACGCTACCACTGTCACGTTCATCCATGCCACTACCTCCATACGTGTTTTTGGTAACTATTTTCGGGTTTTACAGGTTTATCAGGTGGTAAAACCCGCCATGGTTCATATGCACCATTGTAATGGCGCAGTGCACAGAGGAAGCTGAATTTAGAGCCCGATATTACAGGGAGATGTCCGGAAGGTCTCTGCGCCATAAATTTCATCGAAGGACCGAATTAAGGCTCTGCAAAACCTCGTCGGCGCCATTAAAGCACAGATTTCATAGTTAGAGGAAATCTAGGAAGCGGCAAAGAGTATCAGGGGAAAAATAGTGCGTTAGGGCCTATAATTGAAAATCTTAAGCCTTAATTCATTTATTAGAAGGCAAAGGTATCAAAATCAAAGACCCAGTGGATCGTTCAGACGGTCCAATGTGCTGACATATAATACTATCAGGGTTTCCGTATCAGCAGAACGTTCTTCCATGAAAGGACACGGTACACATTATTGTTTCAGTCGACTTTGTGTCCAAATGAATATTTCTGCCCTATCAGCAGTCCTACACTATCAGAAGCATTTGTTACATGGTATGGCAGACCCTAACATCATTATTCTGCCTGTTTGTGCAATTCACCAGAACACTGCGACGAGTACCAAAGATAAATGCTCAGATTAAAACCAGATGGGGCCTCGGCTCTCCTACTGCTTCAGACTGTTAATGGTGCATTTAAGTTTACAACTACCATTGTCTTCCTTTCCTCCCATAATAATCCAAAGGAACATATTGTAAAGGGTTGTTTTTGGGTTGTTGTTGTTCGGCTGCTGCCGTTTTAGTTTGAGGGATTCATTCTGACTGTTAGAACAGTCTTGGGAGGGAATAGCAGAGTAGTTGTTATGTAGTAGGTTGGGAGGAGAAGTTTGGATGGTAACAGCTGTTGAGCTCAGTGTACGTGACTGGTTTTGCATCAATTAATCAAAGCACATTTCACAGGATCCTGGTCTATTACTATTGGTGATGTTTTTCTAACTTTGTTTATTACATTTCACATTGTTTCATTTTCTGCTGGCTTGCATCAGAAATATGGCATAAGATTTACCGTTGTTAGGTACCCTATGTCTCTACTCTCCTTGCCTTAAATGTTGTTCTGCTAAATGTGTTATCTGAGGATTTGATTTTGATTCATTTAACTAGTGTATTAGTTCCTTACGCTGCAAGTTGATGTATGAATTGGATGGAATCAGTTCTTAGATGTTCTTGTTGGGTTTAAGCTGGAAGATTTGGGAACACTGGGGATTAGGGTTGGCCTTGTCCACTAGGATCCTTGTGCGACCAGCTGACCTTTCTAATATCTCTTCGTTAAACTTATCTTTGTTTTCCCTTGGAGCATGCTAAAGTTGACTTGGAGTTAAATGACCTCTGGTCCGATCTATAAGCTTCCCCTTTGTCCCTTTTTGAGAGTTTCCTATGAGTATGTCCAAGCAGGTCTGGAGTTAAATGACCTCTAACCTAATCTATAGACAAAAATTAGGCTGCTCTCCTTCTTTCACTTTCTTTCCTTAATGTTCCATCCCACCATCTATCTAAAGAGATCCTTTAGTATAGATGACTTGCCCTCTGAGAGCCTTGGCTAGTTGTTGCATGTAATCACCTTTCATGACTCCATACCCCAATGGATGGCACTTTCTTGACCTATCCTCTTTGCTGAAACATCCTGATACTGTGTCCTTTTTCTCCCATTACTTTCTCAGTCTATGATCTCATGACCAACCCAGCAACCAACCAACCAAATCATTTTAAAACCCCTCTGTGCTTCATAACTAGCCTAACATCTCATTTTGAGCTTCAAAGATATACCATTCTTTGCTTTATTGGAGAGATCCCTCTCTGGGTCCAGGAGGGCTAGATCCTAGGGCCCCAAAGCAGTTCTGATGTTGTCTCATCTTTTGGTCTTGCCAATCTGGCCAAAACATGGGAACTCCAACATAATGGCGACTCCACTGGGGATGAGACCACTTTGCCTTTAGATTGTCATCTCATTGCTGATGGTGGACAGCATCCTGCTTCAAGCATTCATATACATCCACCTGGTGACTCCACACTCCATAACTCCCAAAAGACCAAATGACTCCACTGGTAGAAGACTCTAAACTGGTTGAGAAGAAGCAGTAGCCTTCTTTGCATAAGCATGAATCCAAACATGGATAGAGATACAAAGTATGATGCTCTGTATAATCAATTGAATGAATTAACAGAAACGTTTGGTAAAGTGTTGGAAATGTACATGGCTAACCTGAATGAAAATGATGATTATTTCAAACAGCCCATGCATATTCCAGAACAAGAACAAACTCAGGACCCATAGGATGAGAAAGACATGTATGATGCTCAAGAATCTGTATGATACGAAGAGGAAAGTGATCAGGAACTGCCTGATTTCTTACCTGTGTCTTGTGTTACGCTGACTAGAAAATATTAGGACCTAGTGGCAAAAGCCAATGGGGAACGCTGCCTTGAGGAAACAAGAGACCATATAGAGGAGGCAGAATCTGGTGTGGAATAAGAGGCTCAATTAAACATCCCGCCTCCCAGTCAACTAATACAAGAGAATGAGGACTGATGTTCTTCTAGCCATAATGAGAGGGAAACCCCTCTTTTGACAGAAAAGAGATTGATCGGATGTTAAACCAGCGGTCCACCTCCGAAATATTTTATGGAACACATGCTCCTTCTCAGTCAATTCCTGAGTTTGATGATACAGAATCTGAAGACTCCTCTATGGATTAGGACGAACAAAGACCTGCTGAAAATCCAGAAGGTTTGGTTGGTGACATTACTTACAGTTATGATTTTCCTATTTATGATCTGTTTGATGATGAGCGTTTTCAAAGGGAAGTCGAGCTTGCAGGACCCTCATCCTTAGTTTCATGGGAGGAAGATCAGAGCCAGCAATTTCAGGGGAGTAATGAAACCAGCCAGCCTATCTATGATATTGATGGGGAGAGCAATGATAGTATAATAGCATATGAAGATTCTTTCAATCTTCATTCTGCTTTACTACAGATCATTAGTGAGACTGGAAACCAGCAGCCTTTCCTTTCAGAAGAAGAGGAGGATGGCAAAGAAGAGATTCTTGAGAAAACTGAAAGCAATGAGCCTTCTTCTGAAAAAGAGGAAGCAATGGAACAAGCCCCTGCTCAAGAATACATATACATTCTCACAGAGCTCAGCACCTCAAAACAGAATATATCAGAGCTCCAAGAGGACAACACTGCCATATATGATGAGTCCTCCAGTTCAGAAGATGAAGAAGATTCTCTCCCTCAAGAAAGGCATGTTCTTAACCCAGTGGTAGAAGAAGAAATCCTGGTTGAAGCCTGTCTGCCACATATTCATCACCAGGTATCATATCATGATCCTTATGCACATTTGCTGCAAACATTTGAAGAAGGATCGAAGGTCTTTTTGAGTAGCATGTTGCAGATAGAAAGAAAAATTTTAAAAGTTGTTGTTATTGAAAAAAAAGAGTGGGAGCTGCCCTACCTATCCAGCCTGCTCAAAGAGTTGAGCAAGAAAGACCAGTCATGGGATCACTTGATGGACTGGTTGCATTGGAAGACAATGTTTGTAAGCTAGACTGTAAATATTCCAGTTAGAGTAGGGTAGGTAGGAAAAGCTAAATAAAGCTCAGTGTGTGAGCATGTAGTTAGTTTTTTTTAATTTCTGCAAAGTCCAGCAAGTCAGACAGTCTAATCCTGGCTTGACTGTTTTCAATTTATGTCTTAGAATGTAGGGAAGTAATCTGCTAAACAGTTTAATCCTAGCAGATATTAGATTAGGTAGAGAAGCTATGAGGCCAATAGTCTAATCTGGTCTCGTTGAGTAATAAGGGTAATAAAAGTAGAATAGGTTTATTTTCCTGTTTGTAAAAAATAAATGATGTAAAGGGTCTGCTAGTCTAAATGCACCCTAAAATAAAATGCTAGGATTGTAGTCTGGGTAGGTAGTTTTTGAGAATGTTTTTGCTGATTTGATGTCTTCAGGATTTGTGGCAGCTGATCAAAGAAAGAAAGGGATGTGCCAAGCAGCAAGCATCTGGCCTACACCAAAGATTTATCCTCTGAATTCTTGACTCCTTCAAGAAGAAGCCATCCCCATGTGGAGCCACTGTTAGCTCCCTGTAAATTTTTGACAGGAAAAGTAGTGGGCTAAATTGTGTCTGAGCCTTCAATGAATGCATCTCCCCTGAGACACATCATCCTTGAAGTGTCCTGGGCCTTTGCCTTTGATAATCCCCTCTGCTGATTTCCATTATAAAAGACCCTCTGATTGCAAAAACTTGTGCTCCTAAAGGCCTTCATTTACCCCCTTGTACCCTTGAAAAATGCTCCATTTTTTCCCCTTTCTTCCCCTCTTCAAAGTCCCCTTTCCATCCCAAATTTCCCTCCAAATTCCCCTTTAAATCCTACCCTCACCCTTTGTCGTGCCATTTTTCCCCTTTTTCCTCTTATCGTTCCCCTTCCTAACCCTTAAAATGCTTTGAAATGGGTTAAAAAACCCACTTTCCACATCATAATAGGGCCTAGCCCCTTTTCAGCCAGCCCCCGCACCTTTTCCCTCCTCTTGACCGAGCGCCATGACCAAGCGCCAGAGCGGGAAGCGCTTATCTCATGTGATCATCGGGCGTGTTTTCGACCATCGATATTAACAGATTGGACGGTGATCGCCACCCCCGCAAGTGTCCATTGTTCACCTGTTCACCGCCCATAGTCGCATCTCCGTCGTTCGTTAATTCGCCAGATCAACGGTCCACAGTTCATCCATATCGGGTGCGTTTTCAATCGTTGATTTGTACAGATCCGACGGCGCGTAATCCGCCCATTCCGGTGGTCCCCGCCCGCTTTCACTGTTCCAAAACAACCCGGTTTTCATCACACCGCTATTGGAGGTCGGGCGGTATTTTCCTTTGGCCCAGCAATTCCATACAGCGATCGACGCGTGGCTCCTGTACGATTTCAAAACCGCCTGATCATCATGCATTAACGTTCGGTATAGGATGCGCAGCGATATCACTGTCAGCCGTCTGATCTGCGATCACCGATCTAACGGTCATCGCTCATTGGAGCTACGCGAATTTTAACCCATGGCCACCATACCCCTAGCCCATGGTCAATCGCCTTCGACGTGTTTTCCACCGTCGATCTCCTTCAAGATCGGTCGGTCCAGATCCATCTGCATGGTCCGCCGTTGATCGGTCCCGCCACGTCTCTGTCCATGTGTGCCATTGCATTTCTCACTATCCCTGTGTATATATGCATTCAAAGGTTAGTTTTAATGTTTTGCATTAAAATCTCTCTGTGTTCGGCCACCTCCACCAGCATTTTCCTCCACCGTAACCTCTGCATTCGTTATCCTCATCCACATGACGCTGCCTATCACGTTCATCCATGCCACCACCTCCATACGTGTTTTTGGTAACTGTTTTCGTGTTTTGCAGGTTTATCAGGTGGTAAAACCTGCCATGGTTCATATATGCCATTGTAATGGCGCAGTGCACAGAGGGGCTGAATTTAGAGCCTAATTTCACAGAAGACTGTCCGAAAAGGTCTCCGCATCATAGATTTCATCCAAGGACAGAGTTTAAACTCTGCAAACCCTATCTGGTGCCATTAAAAGCTCGAATTGCACAGACAGAGATTGTACAGAAGCAACAGAGAGCTCGAGACAAGAAATAGAAGACTTTTGAGCTCCTTCAGGGATTTTGGAAGGCAGCGTACAAAAATCAAAAACCCCGTGGATCGTTCAAACGGTTCAATGCACAAAAATTTAATACTATCAGGGTTTCTGTATCGGCAGAACGTTCTTCCATGAAAGGACATGGTACACATTACTGTTCCAGTTTAATTTGTGTCCAAATGAAGTTCTTTGCCCTATCAGCAGTCCTACACCATCAGAAGAATTTGTTACACGGTATGGCAGACCCTAACATCATTATTCTGCTTTTTGTGCAATCCACCAGAAAACTGCAATGAGTACCAAAGATAAATGCTCAGATTAAAACCAAATGGGGCCTCGGCCCTCCTACTGCTTCAGATTGTTAATGCTGCATTTAAGTTTACAACTACCATTGTCTTTCTTTCCTCCTATAAGAATCCGAAAGAACACATTGTAAGCGGTTGTTGTTGTTGGGCCGTTGTTGTCCAGTTGCTGCTGTTGTAGTTAGAGGGATTCATGTTTGACTGTTAGAACAGTTTGGGAGAGAGTAGCAGAGTAGTTATTATGTAGTAGGCTGGGAGGAGAAATTTGGATTGTATTTCAGCCATTGAGCTCTGATGTATATGACTGGTTTTGCATCATTAATCAAGCACATTTCACAAGATCCTGATCTATTACTATTGGTGATGTTTTTCTTACTCTGTTTATTACATTTTCATGCTTTTTCATTTTCTACTGGCTCGCATCAGAATATTGGCATAGGATTCACCCTTGTTAGGTGCCCTATGTTTCTGCTCTCCTTGCCTTCAATGTTTTCTGCTATATGTGTATCTGAGGATTGGTTTCAGTCAATTTAACCAGTGTAGTGGATGTTATTTCCTGCTCTCTAATGTATGAATTGAATGGATTAATTCTTAGATGTTCTTGTTGGGTTTAAGCTGGAAGATTTGGGAACACTGGGGATTAGAATTAGCCCTGTCCACTAGGATCCTTATGCGACTAGCTGACCTTTCTAAGATCTCTTCGTTAAACTTATCTTTGTTTTTCCCTTGGAGCATGCTAAAGCTAACCTGGAGTTAAATGACCTCTGGTCCGATCTATAAGCTTCCCCTTTGTCCCTCTTTGAGAGTTGCCTCTGAGTATGTCCAAGCAGGTCTGGAGTTAAATGACCTCTGACCTGATCTATAGACAGAAAATTGGTTGCTTTCCTTCTTTCACTTTCTTTCCTTAATGTTCCATCCCACCATCTAATCTAAAGATCCTTTGGCATTAGATGACTTGCCCTTTGGAAGCCTTGGCTAGTTGTTGCATGTAATTTCCTTTCATGACTCCATAGCCCAATGGATGGCACTTTCTTGACCTATCCTCTTTGCTGAAAACATACTGCTGCTTTGTTCCTTTCCTTCCATTGCTTTCTCAGTCTATGATCTCATGACCAACTCAGCGACCAACCAACCAAATCATTTTAAACCCCCCTTTGTGCTTCATACCTAGCCTAATACCTCATCTTGAGCTTCAAAGATATACCATTCTTTGTTTTATTGGAGAGATCCCTCTCCGGGTCCAGGAGGGCTAGATCCTAGGGGTATCAAATTCAGATTCCTTGGCCAAGTGTCCCCACCTTTTTCTCGCTAATCACAAAAACATGGAAACCCTTTAATGGCCAAAAACATGAATCCAAAGAGAAAGAATGTTATAGGCGCTCAATCAAAAAAAAATTCCAATGGAATGCCATCTTCAATGATAAGTTCATGATCGGATTTTGACATTTTCCTATTTCTAATTTTCATTTCTTCTTTGATTGAACCTCTATCAACTTTATGCATGATGCACACACCAAGTGACTATATTGACAACTTATGACATCAGGTTCATAGTCTTCAAAGTAAACAAAATCCCCACTTTGATTAGTTTGTCTAAAAAAATATCCTTTCAGTATAATATATCATCTTTTATATGGAAACCCATGGTCATTATAGTTTTCAAATAATTTCATTTTCATTCAGTGCAACGCATCAAATAATACTTCACATTTTCATTGTTGTCAGTATGTGCAATTACAACAAAAACATCTCATGCACAATAAAACAAACTTAACAAACTTATGTATTTAAATTTATTTCTAGATCTCTACTATTTGAAAAAAGAAATTAAAATGTGACCTTACCTTTATAACCATGGTTGATGGGACACTTATTCTAAGCTTATTGCTGTGAAAAACATCCTTAGTGGGTGTTCATTCGGTTTATTATATTAAAGTAAATTGGCAAAAGGCAAGGTAAAGGATTTAGGAAAGAGACATTATTTATTTATTATGAAAATAATGGAATGAAGAGAAAAGAGTTGAGTAATAGGTTTCGTGTGAGGAGTAAAATGAAAGAAAATAATGGAAAATGAAGAAAATAGAGGCCTCATTGATAAAAAGGATTCTGAGGATCAGTTGGAAAGATTTTGTTTCAATCTTTTGCTACCTTTTGTCTCTGCATTTTTGCAGCTTTCTCAGTATTCTCTCTCTCACTCTTGGACAGAAAGAGTTTCTTAGAGCACTTTGGCATTGGATCAAGAAGGGAAAGAAAGCATGAAGAAGGAGGAAGAAAAAAAGGAGGAGTAAGAATCAAGCAACTACAATAGGATTCTTGGTAGGTATCAATTTTTATGTATGTTTTCCTTGTTAGATATGGCATGCATGGTATTGCATGTGGTTCTTTTATGTCTTGGCATGGATTTTTCCAGGTGTGGCAATGTATTCATCCTAGCCTTGCCATTTCTGGATAGCCATGGTGTTTTGGAGTTCTCATGTTTAGTTTAGTTGTATTTCCGGATGGATTCGAAGTTGAGTGAGGTTGATCTCCGAATGATTATGGAACCGATTCATGTGTTTCCTCGGTTTAGGGCCCAGAAATCCAGGTTTGGATTGCGGTAAATCCTAAAGAGTATGTCTCATTTTATGGCTCAGTGACCCCTGATTCATATTGTGGGTTGCGGTAAATCATGAGAGACTAGGAGATAGGAAAATTCCTCACAGTTTAGGGTGAGAGAATCCAATGATATCCATGCTTGTGTTGGCCTAATGATTGAGTGTAGATCATAGTAAAGCCTGATTTCTATTTGATGAGGGTGAGGTGGTTTAGCCCCAGGATTCCATGGTTGGTTCTTTCGGTTTGAGTCCCACATTCATGCTTGGAATATGCCACAGAGATGATTGGATGAAGAGATATTTGGCTCAACCAATCTATGATCGGGTGGAATGTGGAATTCCCATCTCCGTTTGGTTTTTCTATGTGGATTCTATTGCTATTGTATCCATTTTATTTATGTGGTTATTGTGCTAGTTATACGCATGTATTTGATCAACGATAATGTATGTCTCTATCCATGTTTTTACTTGCAAATGAATGCATAATGCATTTATGGTCAAATATATTGTATTGCAACTAATGATGTAAGGGAGCAGTGTTTCTTAGCGAATCTCAGATAATTATGAGACCCCTATGCTTAAATCTATTTTTTACACCTATAGATTCAATGTTTGTGACATGTTTGAAAAAATGTCTGTCATGGCTAGGATGGGTCCAAACAAGTTCTTTTTGATGTGATTGCTTCTGTATCATTGTCCAATTGTTATTTATCATCCCTTAAGTTTTCATGAAGTTTTGGGCAGTGACTTGGTCTATGGGCCTGAAAAGGTTGTTAAAATATCATAGATGTAAGCACAAAAATGAGTTTTTGGGCCTTGAGAACTGGCATGCAGTGTTGTGCCTGTGGCTATAGCCTCATCGCCCCTGAAATGAAATGTTATGCCTGCAACTATGGCTCAAAGGGGTTCAAAATTTTAGTGTGACCGAGGGCTAAGAGACATGAATGGTTGGGTTACCTCCTGTGGGTGTTGTGGCTACTATACAAGGTCTATAGGTTTTGTTTTCTGTCGGTTCCACTTCCTTAAGGTCACATAGGAGACTGAATCTCATTATATTAGCCTCTTGTCGCATGTTTACCCTGGTTGGCTGGTTAATTGGGTAGATGTGGGAAGGGATTGTTACACATATCATGCAATTAATCAAACATTCAACAGTAAATAGACGACATAATAGACACCTACGCTTAAACACCAAATATATGACATAATCAAACATTCAAGGAAAAAGTAGATGACATAAACAAGCTCATACCTTAATGTATCTCAAGGGAGGTTGTCTTGTGTACACAATCAATCTATATTAGCATGCTATAACTTCACAACATATCAAAACAATCATAAATAAGGTCATGATATCCATAATAGTATCTAGCTAACATGTTCATAGCCTAAAATCAGAAACAATGATCATTCATTCATAACATATGCACAGTCAGTCTAAACATAATACAACACACTATCATAATTAGGTAGAATCATTCCTAAATGTTATAACCCTAACCACCAAGTCGCATATAAAAACAACAAGTTATATATCATGTTCATCAACAACATATAATTTATATAACATAAAATAACAATACAAATGCATATCACCACAGGTTGCTATCATTCATGACCGTCCAACACATGTATCTATAACCGCACTAATCAACTAGCATATATAATGTATGTAACCCTAACATCAATATAATGAAAGGAATACTCATACCCATAATGAATATAAAATTCCTTAAGCTACATACCTACATGCCCAACATCGAAACCCGTATGACGACATGCTCTTGCCTCGAGGTCAAATGCTGCAACTTCACTTTAATGGTATGCGTCTCCTGCTCTATCTTAGCCAACACATTAGCATCATAATATACAAATATCATCATTTGCATACATTGAACTTATGCACAACAACCTTCACCAAGCCAATGCAAACTTGACCATATGCACCCACTTGACATGTATAACCAATCATGAATGACCAATGCATGTCCCACATATAGCATCACATACTACACAAGAACAATACACAAGTATTACCAATATGTGACTTAGCTTATGTAGCATGTGCATGGGCTAATCCAATCATGAAAATTAAGTAGTGACACCATACCATCCGAGAATTGCTATAGCTTTCCTACATCATTAACTACAATACAATCTATTTGACCATAGATACATTGTGTATTAATTTACAAGTAAAACATGGGTAGATCCATATATCATCACTGTCAACATACACGCTTATGACCAGCATAATAACAACAGAAATACAGTGGATACAAAAATAGTAGAACTCGCATATAAACCAATACATTTATACATCAAATACCAAAGGAATGAACTCTTCATTAATGAATGTAGAAAAACAACCAGAGATGGGACTTCCACGTTCCACCTAACCATATATTAGTTGATCCATATCCCTCATGCAATATTCCAAGCATGAATGTGGGATCTCATCAAACACATCAATCACAATCAATCCAAGGCTTCTAGAGGCAAAATCGCCTCAACCCCCAACAAGTGATTCCACTGCACTGTCTTTATCCAACCATCACGAATTGGTCTCTATCCAAGTTGTTCCGTGACTCCGCAGTGTTTCCAACCAAGGCTTCTAGGACTAGTAACTCAACCCACCTAGAAATTCTTGAGTGTTTTTCCAACCAAGGCTTCCAGTACTAGTAACTCAACCCACAGTTGTCCATGAGGCTTCCGCAGTGTTTTTCCAACCAATTCTTCCAAGAACTAATAACGCAACCCACAACTAAAGGTACACGAGAACCAACCAGAAAACAAGAAACGAAACTGAACCCACAACACCATGGGCATCCAGGAAATGGCAAGGCTAGGAAAATCCACTATTCCAGGAAATACTCCATGTCAATTACAAATCATGACCAAGAAACCACATGCCTACACCATGCATGCCAAAACTAGTGAGAAAATCATACATGCAACTCGGTACCTACAATGAAAACCCGATGTAGCTGCTGATCTCGATGTCATCTTGCGATTTCCTGCTTTTCCTTTCCCTTCTTTCTCCAAATCACCAAGTATGCCACACCCTCCAACAGTTCTCCAAGAATACTCTAATTAGTATCCAAGAGGATGAGAGAGAGAGAGAGATAATAATGGGAGAGCTCCAAAAATGCACTGAAAAAAGGTTACCAATTGATCCTCATAAGCCTTTTTATTAATGAGGCCTTTATTTTCTTCATTTTCCATTATTTTCCTTAAATTTCATCCTCACATGCAACCCGTAACCTTTCATATTCTTTTTCTCCAAATTTCCATTATTTTCGTAAATAAATGTCATTAAATGGCACGTCTTTCCAATGCCTTTTCCATTGCCTTTTCCAATTTCCTTTAGCCATAATAAATCGAATGAATACCCACTAGGATTTTTTACCCACCATTCAGGTTGGAATATGTGTCCCATCAACCATGGTTATTATTTTTCCTTTATTAACTTTTATTAAATGGGATTTTCACCGGAGTTGTTATAGTTGCATTGTGATAATGATTGTCTCAATATGAAAATCAACCATGGGCAGGCATGGTCAACCATGTTTATTTTAAGGTTTATAATCCCTAGGGTTTATAATCCCTTGGGTTTATAATATTAATCCCTCATATGTATAATAATATGATAGGGTTTATAATCATAGAGATTTTAGGGTTAATTATAAAAACCCAAGGGATTATAAACCCAAGGGAACAATATTAAGTTGAAGGAATAATTATAAACCCTAGGAATATGAACCCTTATATTAATAAGCCTAATGGATTGATATTATAAACCCAAGGGAATAATATTAATCCCTCATATGTATAATAATATATTAAGATTTATAATCTTAGAGTTTTTAGGATTAATATAAAAACCCAAGGGAATAATATTAAACCCTAGAAATATGAACCCTTAGGTTAATAAACCCAATGGATTGATATTATAAACCCAGGGGAATAATATTAAACCCAAATATTATTAATGCTTGGGTTTGTAATATTAATAATCTCTTATGTTTTTAATATCAATCCCAAGGGCTCTTAATATTAATGTGTTGGGTTTATTGATTTCATAGGTTTGTAATATTAATAATCCCTTGGGTTTTTAATATTAATTCCTTTGGTTTATTACTATTCCCTTGGATTTTCAATAATTATTCCTTGGTTTTATTAATTCCTTGGTTTATTGGATCTTTAAATATAATTTCTCATGACTTTGGCTATTATTTATAATGAAGAATCAAAATAAGAATCATACAAAATATGCATGGTTTCCTAAAGATATGGGAAGGCTAAACTCGTTAATTATTTCTATATACTAGTAAGAATTTTGACTCAAATCCTAATGATGATTAATCCGAAAGACATTTATCTAAATAATTCTTTGATGCCTGAAAGTGTCAGGAAAATACCATACCTATATATTTTTCCGACTCGACAATGTATATACTTAAAAAATCGCCTGAGTCACATGATAAGATTTAGATATACTTTTATATCATGTATTTATAACACGGTAATATTCTTCAACGCATACAACCAAATCGTGCATAATATAGCATAGAATATTTTAATTGTTTTTATTTACACTTATGTGTTTTTCACTATTCTAACTGTATCATTATATTTTTAATAATTTGGTTATTATTGACATATTATATTTCGTTTGACAATATTTTGCTAAGAGCATTTCAATTATTTTGGGGGGAATCTATTATATAGATTGAGATATTATGAATGTTGTCTCCATTTACCATGAACATTAAGAATAAGATATGGGAAAGAAGAAGATATAAAATACTTCATGATGCTACAAGACTATATCAAAGTGATCAATCTAGTAAAGGTACACATGCTACTTTTGAAAATGAGGAAGTTGAAATTGAAGCTGAAGATGAAGAATGTGTTTCCATTACTGAGGATTAGATTAGAACTAATGTTAGAAAGGAGAATATCCATAAAAAACAAAAGTGCCCAAGAATGTCTCCCTTCTAGCTAATGATGATGAGATCGTTTCAGTTGAAAAAAATATCATAACCAATAGGAGGAAGAAACAAAAAATTAGTTATTCTAAAAAAATAATGGAAAAAAGTGAAGGTCCCAGTGAAAACTCAAAAGAAAGCAGAGAAATCATTACACCAGGAGTTTCTTTAGATGATGGTGTTATTAAAACAAAACAAAATGTCATTCGACATCATTTGACGAAGAAAAATTTAATTGAGGGTGGTCGGTCAATTCAACTTAATGTCATTCAAGTCTACAAACTAGATGAAGGACAATTCAAATATCAAATTATAAAGCCACACCACTTGCATGTTCACAATTTGATAAAAATAATGATGTACAACCCTTTTGCACATGTGGTTGATTATGTTCTTCTTGTTGATCCAAATTAGGTTCCTAACAAAGAAGAATTTGACAAGCCAAAATGTTTTGAATATAAATATTATGTACTTGGGGGCAACCATTCTGTAGAAGCTCAAAGGAAATTGATGGAGGAATATCCCAACAACCCTTGTTTTGAAAAAATGAAACGTTTCATTTATGTTGGTTTAATAGATACATAAGAAAATTTATTGGCATGGGATCATAATTCAAATAATGAGTATAGAATGTCTATGACTTTCATCCAAAGGGTCAGATTTATTCATAGTGAATTTAAAGAAAAATGTGGCCGGGATAAGACAAAGGTTTATCATGCATTTAGGAATGAATGTTGTATGGAAATCGGTTATCAAATTGAATAAAAAATAAATTCAAAAGGTGGCAAAGTAAATTTTTAAATATTCATAGGTATGGATAACATTTTCCAGTTGCCATTTAGAACTGGAGAGATATGGGAATTTATTGATCAGATTTTTGAGTTGTGGGAGAATGTTGGCATAAAAATTCATAAGGTCAAAAGGTATAAACCATTGATATGTACTAATAGTAAATCATGTCTTGAAATGAAGCTACTTCCAGAAGATATGACTATCACACCTTAGAGATCAATGCAATGAGTGGAGGATGAAAAACTTTTTAAAAGAATATTATCTCGTGGAAAGTCAGGAGAATTATCAATGGAGGAAATGTCTGAGGAATTTCTAAAGCAAGTTTGTTATTTTTACTTATTTTTGGATTATAAGTTTATGTTAAATATAATATATTGTTGTTGGTAGTATGTTTTATACATATCACTATATTAACATAATTTTTTTACTTTATTTATTCAGTCACAAGGCTTATATGAGAATACAAGAACAAATGGTTAAATTGTTGAATGAAGATAGTTGGGATGATGTTTTATGAAACTACCGAGATTCAAGTTCTACATCAATGCTAAAAGATTTTTATCTTGCATTTAAAAAGGTATGTTTATTTAAAAACATAAACTTTGAAATGTGAACAAAACTATGACTACTTTTAACATAAAAATCGCTGATTTTGAAAAGTGCTGATTCAAAATACTCTTATTTTTTTAGCATATTTTTGACTCATTAAATTTTCTTATGTACCAAGTACAAACATTATTTTTAAAATGTTAGTGATTTTTATGTTAATTTTGAAAAGTGCTGATGCCAACATCATCCCTTTTTTTTAGAAGACTTATTTTTGACTTTAAATTTTCAAATGTATTAAATGCTAATAATTATTTTCTATATTTAACAATTTTTGAAGTACTCGTCTTCTTCCTCTTCACTTTACATATTTTTTAAAGTGTTTTTCAGGTTTGTGTTTTTTTGTTTTTCTTTTCATTTTGTTGTTGTTGTGAGATCTTTGATTTTTTGCGGTGTTAAAAAAAAGGCCAAAATTTTAAATTTTCGATCTTCTATCTAATTATATATTGTTAAATAATATTTCATTGCACATGAAATAATTGTCACTAAAAAACACGAATTTTTAACAATTTACAAAAAAATACACATTTTGAGTCTTTTTTTTTGCTAAAAGTGTCATGTCAAATAAAACCATTTTTATAGGAAAAAATTAATAAAAAAATATAAAAAATAGATTTTTTTTTTTATGAATTTTATGTCAAAAATTAATAATAATAACAATTTTTTTCAAAAATTAAATGATTCACATAAAAAATGAAGTGAAAATCACATTATACAATTAGTAAACATATAAGAACAACAATTGAATACTTATTATTCTCATAAATTGTCAAAGTCAAAACATTACAAGTATAACTTATTAATAGCTACAAAAATTGAGCTTCATTTGGAAGCTTATATAAAATTTAATCAATAATATCATGTAACCTAAACTCTTCATCTTCAAGAGTTTCATTATTTTCCTCTTCCATAATATTTTCATTATTGGCTTTCGTTTAATCATTTTCCTCTTCTGATGGATCTTTGATGTCTGTGAATGTCCCAAAGTACGCATTTCCAATCATTGGCATCTAATGGTGGTTGAGGTTCCTTTGCTTTTTTTGCCACACGAGATTCATTAAAATCCCCTTTCCTCAAACTAACTTCTTACATTGCATCCGGAAGCAATTGAAGAGAATTAATTATTTGGTGAATAAATAAATGTATTGTAGTGGGTCTTTCTCAATGGAAATGTAATTTCTTCCCTTTTGTAAGAAACATGTTAGTGTTGTACCTAATCATCAAGTACAACAGAAAAAATTAGTAAATTAGTATAAACACAAAAAATTTAAAAAAGAATATAGTGAAATTCATTTTTATATAATAAAACTTACCTAAGCCTGAAAATAAATCCATAACCCATTCTCCTTCATTTGAACGTAAATATAAAAGATAGTTAAGAAATTACTGTGGTTTTTGATATATGTTAACTATCTCTCCTTTTGCTTCTTTATCTTCATATGTTAGCTTTTTTACAACAACATTATGGACCAGTACTTGGCTATGACTCTTTTCATCTACTTGACTGAAAAGAATAGACTTATAGCTATCATCCTTTGTCCAACTTTTAACATGAATGAACTTGCTGTCACTTATAATTGGTTGATTTCCGCAACAAATAAGATTTGACATTTTCTTGTAAGATGAAATAGTAAAAGTTCAATTAACTTGTACATAAATGATTTTTTAACATTAGTCAAATATACAATTTGAACGTCTTACCATGTAAATTGCATCCTTGACTTTGCTTTTTGCTTCAAGCTTGATAATAACAACCACAATTGTGTGTCTAAACGAAATGTCAGAAATCTCCAAAATGGTGATGTTGTGACTTCTAGAAAACCTGAAACCACTTTACAAAAAGATTGATAAGTATAAGGGTCACTATCATATTCAATGTTTGGGATATTGAAACCATGAGGAATATCAACAATTACTAGGGAATAATCTCTTTTAGGTATGAGTGTTGCAATGTCTTGGCAGTCACCTGATATTATTTGATATTGGATAGTGTGGAGCCCATTCCAAGTTCAACATGACTAAGAAGTTGTTTTCTTATCCTTTCCATTTTTATTTTTTCAATAAAGCTTTTGAAACTATCCGGTGCTCCATTTGCATCCTTCTTCATCTTTAATAAAATAAACAAAAGAAATGTATAAGTTATAAATTAAAAATATTATACATATGAATAGAAATGAATGTATGAATGAACATACCTTTTTAAATGCAATGTAAAAATCTTTGAGCACTGATGTAGAACTTGACTCTGGGTAGTTTCGTAGAACATCATCCCAACTATCTTCATTCAACAATTTAACCATTTGTTCTTGTATTCTCATATAAACCTTGTGACTGAATACATGAAGTACAAACAATGTTAATATAGTGTTATGCATAACAAATAATACCAAAAAAAATATATTATATTTAACAGAAAGTTATAATAATAATAAAAAAGTAAAAATAATAAACTTTAGAAATTCCTTAGAAATTTCATCCATTGATAATTCTCCTAAATTTACATGAGATAATATTGTTTTGACAAGCTTTTCATCCTTCATTCCTTCCATTGATCTCCAAGGTTTGATAGTCATATCTACTGGAAGGAGCTTCATTTCAGGACGCGATTTACTGCTGATACATATCAATGGTTTAGACCTTTTGAAATTCTGACTTTTGATGCCAACGTTCTCCCACAACTCAAAAATATGATCAATCAATTTCCATATCTCTCTAGTTCTAAATGCCAACTGGAAAATGTTATACATACCTCAGAATATTTCATAATTTACTCTGCCACCTTTTGAACTTATTTTTTCTTCGATTTGATAACTGATTTCCATACAACATTCCTTTCGGAATGCATGATCAACCTTTAGCTTATCACCACCACCATTTTCTTCAAATTCACTATGAATAAATCGGACCCTTTGGATGAAAGTCATAGACATCCTGTACTCATTATTTGAATTATGATCCCATGTCAATAAATTTGCTTGTGTATCTATTAAACCAACATAAATGATACATTTCATTGTTTCAAAGCGTAGGGTATTGGGATATTCCTCCATTAATTGCCTTTGAACTTCTACAGAATGGTTTCCGCCAAGTACATAATATTTGTGTTCAAAAAATTTTGACTTGTCAAATGATTCTTTGTCAGGAACTTGACTTGGATCAACAAAAAGAACATAATCAACCACATGTGCAAAAGGGTTGTAGCTCATCAATGTTTTCAAATTGTGAACATGCAAATGGTGTGGCTTTCTAATTTGATATTTGAGTTGTCCTTCATATGGCTTGTAGACTTGAATGACATTAAGTTGGAATCATCGACCACCTTCAATTAAATTTGTCTTCGCCAATTGATGTCGATTGGAATTTTGTTTTGTTTTCATAATGCCATCATCTAAATCAGCTCCTGATGTAATGATTTCCCTTCTTGCTTTGGAGTTTTCACTAGGCCCTTCACTGATGTCCATGATTTTTTGAGAATGAGAAATTTTTTGTTTGTTCCTCCTATTGCTTATGATATTTTCTTGAACTGAAACAATCTCCTCATCATCAACTGTAAGGGAGACATTCTTGGGCATTCTTGTTTTTGTATTTTTATGGCTCTTCTCCTTTCTAACATCAGTTCTAATCTGATCCTCAGATATGGGAACACATTCTTCATCTTCAGCTTCACCTTCAGCTTCAACTTCAACTTCCTCATTTTGAAAAGTAACATGTCTACCTTTAGTATATTGATCCCTTTGATACAATCTTGTAGCATGATGAAGTTTTTTTTTTGCTTCTTTCCCATATCTTCTGCTTCATGTTCATGGAAAATGGAGACTAAATTCATAATATCATGCTCTATTTAATAGATTCCTCCCAACATAATTTAAATTCCCTAAGAAAAATCCTGTAAAACAAATTATAATATGTAAATATTAACTAAGTTATTAAAAATACAATGATACAATTTGAATAACAAAAAACAAATAAGTGTAAATAAAAAAACTTACAATATTTTGTGCAATATTTTGTATGATTTGTTTGCATATCTTTGAAGAATATTCCGTCGTGTTATACATCGACAATGTAAAATGATATCTATGTTTCTCATGTGACTTGAGCGGTTTTGATAGTATATAAACAGTTTCATTATTTGGAAGAATATATATGTCTAATACTTTTCCCACCAGATCATAACTTTCAACATCAAAATTCTTACTGGAATATAGATATAATTGCAGAGATTCGTCTTCTACATCTTTCAGAAACCATGCATATTTTGAACGATTCACTTTTGTTGATTTCTTCCAGTATGAAACCAACTTCTTTTCTTTTGTGGATGCGTCTCCCACATTTTCAGTAATTAACTGAGGTGCAGTTTGCCCAGTAATGTTTTTTGATCAGCCATGTGCTTCCCTAGGCGGGCCCATTGATAATGGGCATACTAATTTTATTTTATTTTAGATAAAAAAAACGTTTTCTACCTAAAACAATTAATGGAAAAAATTGGTAAATTTTTAACGGAAATAAATAACTTGACGTTAATTAATTTTAAACAAACCTCGAGAAATATTTATGTCACGTGTGGAATAGTGAAATTGAATTTTCTTATAAAGCGGAAATAATGGAATTGGTTACGACGGGGTGAATGCGGGATAAAAAAAATTGATGAATATTTTAAAAATAAATTTTATAATGTAGTCAAATTTATCTAATTTAATTAAAATTATTTTATTTTGAATACAATTATTAAGGGAAAAATGTCTATGAAATTTAATTCGAAATTAAGGTCCATATTATGAGAATATTTTAATAACTAATTTTCAAATAAATCGTTTAAATATAATTTGGAGGGACATACTTAAGCAAAACATTTCAGTGAAAAATTTTGGAGGGAAGTTTTGGAGGGAATTTCTCATTGTCTCAACTATATATTATCATTGCAAGAGATCATTTGCATCACTCACCATTTATTGTTTGAGTGTTATGGATTTCTCTGATAGTGAAGTTTCGTTTTATGAAGCATCAACATCTTCCTACGTAACAACTCTATTCATATTGATGAATATAATGAGAGAAGTAGTGACAAAAATACTGGTGAAAATTTTCAAATGAATAGAGAGTCGAAATTTCAACTTATTCTTAATCCTATGGACTATGAGAGCAATAATGACGAATGGCAAGATGAAGAATTTCCAAAAACTAGAAACTCACATTTTCCACTTACTCCTAATCGTAAGGACTTTGAGAGCAATAGTGATGATTGGAAGGATGACAAATTTTCAGTGGATAGAGAGCCACAATTGCCATTAGTCCTAATCCTAAGGATTATGAAAGCAATAGTGATGAATGGTCGGATGACAAATTTTCAGTGGATAGAGAGTCACAGTTGCCACTTAGACATAATCCTAAAGATTATGAGAGAAATAGTAATGAATGGCAGGATGAAAAATTTTCAGTGCATAGAGAGTCACATTTGCCACTTAATCCTAATCCTAAGGATTATGAGAGAAATAGTGATGAATGGTAGGATGAAAAAAATTCAGTAAATAGAGTGTCGCATTTTATAGTTACTCCTAACCCTATGGAATTTGAGATCAGAAGTGATGAAGAGAAGGATGAAGAAAATCCAATAAATCGAGAGTCTCAATTTCCACTTACTCCTAATCATATGGACTATGGGAGCAACAATGACGAAGGTCGGGATGAAAAATTTCTAATAAATCAAGAGTCGCAATTTCCACATAGTCCTAATCCTATGAACATTGAGAGCAATAATGATGAAAGGAAAGATAAATATGTTGAAGAATATCCTCCAATTCAGTATTTCAAAACCACAGATGATGGTATTGAAAATTTTCATGCCGCCGAAGATGGTAATGAATATTTTTCAAATAATGATGGTGGTAAATTTCCTAACTATATTGCAAATGACCATAGTAAGAATAGTATTCCTCCTAATGATCATGGAAATTCTTATTCAGATATTAATGAAATGATAGAGATGTTACCAGCAAATATTGTTTCTAGGAGTAGGAGTAGACCTTTTCATATCAATGCAAAATGTTCTAGTTATATCAGTGAGCTCATTTCAAGTGATTGTTGTAAAAAGGATTGCTTGAAACATATGGATTTCAAATTTTCTTTAGAGAAAAGGAAGAACTATTTGTCAATGAATAAAAGCATGCAAAATTAATATTTAGTGGGTTGCATGCAATCTACACTGGAAAATTATGATTACCATATTGGGTCTTTATTTCTATGTAGAAAGGATTTCAAAATGATTCATTCAATTGGCAATTTTCGTCTATCAAGAATCCAAGATAATTTGGAAAATGATCCTACATATTATTCAGAAGTTCGTCATAAACAAGAGTTTGGGCCACTAGCAAACACTGCAATTTCATGGTTGTAAGACTTCTTTTCAAAACATGGAGAGTGTATGGCAAATAGAGAGACAATACATATTCCAAATAATTTCTCAAGACGGGAAATCTACAACTTATACAAGGAATATGCAAAAGGTGTTGAAGGAAATGGTCATTTTATTACATATCAATATTTAGTGCAGATATGGAGGAGAGAATTCAACAATGTTTGTATCCCTAAGAAGACAAGGATGGGGGTTTGCAATACATGTGCTTCTCTAAAATAAAAAAGGGATAAATGTCAAGGATCAAAAAGAGGTAAGCATTCATAACATTATATTTTTAAATTGTATAGTGATGAACTATGAAAATGCATTTATTAATATGTTTATTTTATGTTATGTGTAGATTCTATTCTTAAAGCCTTTCAAGAGCATCATGAACAACAAACAAGTGAAAGGAAAAAGTTGTACAAGCATCGAAAGAAATGTTATGATAATCCAAATAAATATTTGGGTTTGATAATTGATGGTATGGACCAGAAGAAAACACTTCTACCACATTTTGTTCGCACACCAAAAAAATTGCAAGAGGAAAATTTTATCCAATTTCATTTGGTCGATTGTATGGTGGTCAATGGGAAAATGTCGCCAAGAGTTTACTTCACAGCTCCAAATATTCATATTGAGGGAAATCTGACAATAACCATAATTCATGATGTGCTTTCTCATTGGGGTGGCAATCTTCCTGAAATTTTATATCTATAATTAGACAACACTTGTCGTGAAAACAAAAATTAGATTTTTTTTGGATATCTAAGCATGATTGTTGAATTGGGAATTTTTCATAAGGTAAAGGTTTGTTTCCTTCTTGTTGGGCACACTCACAACCATATTGATCAGATGTTCGGTCGTTTTTCAATAACATTGAGGAGGAAGAATGTTGGGAGCTTGCCATCATTAATTGAATGTATTAAGAAATAATATATGCTAGAGCCTATTTTTAATGTGTTAGAAGAAACTGTTGACATGTGAAGGTTTATTCTCAGATCTCATGGTCAAGAGAAATGCATTGAACAACTTAATAACATTAGCTTCCAACATCAATTTCGTATCAAACAAATTGATGGGCAAACACTTATATGGGGCAAGAAGTATTCAACAACTACAAAATGGGTGCCAGAATCAGGCTTGGAATTTTTGAAGTTCATTCCATATTATCCAATATTTGCATCAAATATATTGTTATTACAATAAGTTAGTGAAGTTCATAATGCACGAAGGAAAAAGAGAGATATAGATTATTCTGAATGCCTGGAAGAAATTAAAAAAACCATTAGATATACATATGATTACTTTGATGTTGCTGATTCAGTTTGGTGGGAGTCCTTTTTCAATGATCAGAGTGATATCCTTTCAAGACCAGAAAATGAAGATATGCTTTTGAAGATTCCATTTATTTGGCCAAAAAATGTGTCAAATGAACAGGAGGAAACAAACATTCTTGAACAACAACAATCACATGGTATTATTAATTCTACACAGGTGGAGGAAAGAGAAATGTATATTGGTTCCAGAAGATCTCGTGCACAACGTGAAGCCATGGAAGACCTCTACAGAGGTTCAGTACAGGATATTAAGGAGGGTTGCATGATCGCAGTCTTAGCACATGAAGATCCACATGGCTATCCATTGTGGGTTGCCAAGGTTATAAAGGTGATTATAGAAATTGAGGATGTTATAGGTGTTGAAGTACATTGGTATGCCACAAAAACACACCCATTCAATGGTGTGTACAAGCTAGAGATGGTAGTTGATAAAAAAAATGGCGAAAAGAGAAAAATAAAGGGTACAAATATAAATCGTCGTCGCACAAACCTCTTAAAATTGGAGGAAGTTGACATACTTGTTTATGACTTCAATTTAACAAAGAGAGGAACTCTTCACTCCGGGACGATAGATATTCTTAAGAGGTTGCTACCACAAGAAACAATGTTGAGATGGCAGTATGCTAAACCCAGTTGTAGATCTACAAGAATTTTGACACCTCAAGTGGTGGGCATGCATGTTGAATCAGATGGGGCACTAGTTGATGAAAGAGAAGAATATGGAACATCTTCATCTGCATCGAGTCATTCATCTAAAGATGTGAATTCTGATGGTGTGCAAGAAAATATCAGTGATTTTGAATAATTGTGTAAGACAATTGATATAAATGATGTTTGCATTGAGCAATGAAAATGATATTTTAAGTTATGAGGCATTTTTGTGTTTTTGGATTATATGTTTTAATTATGATGAATTCATTTGTCTAAAATATTGACAATGCAACAATAACTTGGAGAAATCATTTATATTTCATTGGGTTATTTTAGTCATATCAATTTGTTCATAATATCATGGTTGAAATATTTTGAAAATTTAATATTTTTTAATTCTATGGGTGAAAAAATGTGAAATATATTTTATCTTTAACATTGTGGTTGAAAACAATTAGAATTTTAGGGATTGTTAGTGTCATGATATTATATGTTAAATGACATGTATTAAAATGATTAGAATTTTAATGTGTTTAAAATGTCATTGTTTTATATTTAATGCCATTACTAAAAATAGGTTGAAATTGTACCCAAAAAATAAAATTGGTATTCTAGCACCAACCATTGTGTGTTTTTTCTATTTTTTTGGCAAATGAAAATTGGTTTTACTGCCATATTTTAAAATATTACAAATTTACACTGGAAAAAAAAACCTCGTTTTGGAATACACCCTTTTCGTTTTGGGTTGTTTTTCATGTTTTTTTGGGTTTTTTGGATAGAGTTCTCGTTTTCAGTTTATAGTTACGGTTTAAAAGTTTACGTTGTTGAAGGATAAAAGAGACATATTCCACCATATTCTTGCCACATGTGTGAGCTATGTTTTTTGTAGGAAGGCTGAGAATCACAGCCAGAAATTGCAGGTTTGAAATTTTGGTTGAAGGAGAGGTTGTAGTTGTTGGGAAGCAAGTTCGAATAACATTGACTTTGTGAGAAGCAAGTTCATCAGAAGAGGTTTGACTTGGTCTTGGAGGTTTCTTAGTCTTTGTTCATAGGTCTTGGAATTCATCATTTGAAAATTCTATAAGAAGAGAATAATTCTTGTGGGTTTTCCTCTCAAGAGAATAGGTTTCGTCCCTGGCTAGCGACCTACATTTTGTGTCATATTGTCTCATTGATCTTCATAGTTTGGTAGTTGTTTGATGATAAGAATACAATAATAATCAAGTAAAATAAGAAGCTAATAAAAAGTGCATCAATTTAAGCAAAAGAACACCACAAGCAACTATTAAAGTAAGAGAAATCTCCCTAATCTAGTTGCCCTAGATTTCTCAACAATTATAACTTTATTATTATTATTATAAAAATAATTAATATATGAGTCAAACATATATACATTTAAAAAAAACATGTAACAAGATTCCTAACCGTAAAGACTCACCCCCACTTTACCATGGAGATTATTAACTTGTAAATATGATTTGTTACAATGCCATGACCTAATATCATGGTTATCAATACCACATGTCCAAAAAACCATAACTAGTTTCATATGACACTTATTCTTATAACGTTTTTTTAAATTAGTCAATTTAATTAAAATGACAAAATTCACATAACTACTTTGGAGATAAATCTCAATCTTTGATATGTGACTAAATTAAAATTGTGAGAACTTGTTCCAAAACATACACACACCTTTTTCACAAAAAAAAACTCACTTTAAAACCATAAAGTGAGTTTAATATTATAAGTTACCATGTAATTTTTGTGCACATATATAACCATGGAGATTCTTTATTATTAACCTATAAATAAGAGTTGTGACAATACCATGACGGTTTATCAATACCACATGGCAAAAAAAACCATAACACATTTCATATAACACATGTTTATACAACATTTTTTAAGTTGATCAATTTAATTAAAATGATAAAATTAGCATAACTACTTTGGAGAGAAATTTTAATCTTTAATATCTGATTAAATTAAAATTATAAAAAATAAACACACGTTTATCAACATAAATACATTTATACAAAATTTATATTAAATTACATTTTCATTTTAATTTTAATAAATATGGAATTTTTATTTGTAAATTCAATGTATGTGCTTCAATTTTATTTATGTGAATTTAGATTAATGTGCTTAGGTAGTATTTCATTTTTGTATAGACAATCAGATTCCTATAACTCGACTCGGAAGAACCGTGATAGCCTCAAGTTACTATAGAATTTTTGTTTTGTGACACCACTTCGAAAACTTTGATCTATTATTTGATAGGCCATTTTGTTGATTCATAGGCATTGGGGACCACATACAAGTTGAATATGTCACTATTTTTGTTTTTTAAATGAAAGTTAGTTGTTTTTTGGTGGGAACAAAAAATCAATTTCTTGTATTTAAATTGTGAATTTTCATTTATATAAAAATAAAAACAATGTATTTTAGAAGTTTTTAAATATTATTGATGTATTTAAAATTTAATTAAAAATTATAAAAAAAAGTATTGATAATGTTGATGATGATTAACGTTTACTAACACTGATATGGTCTATCGGATCTTAAGAAAAAAACGTTGGGATTATTTAAAATTTTATTTCTGTGATCAAAAAGGAGGGAAATAAGTGTTTTGAGGTCATTGTAGTTTTGATGATTGGACAGGTCAAGGAGGTTGGTAGTGGGGAAAATATTTTGGAAATGAGAGCGGATGTGAGTAAGGGCTAGACAATCTAAGAGAAAGTGTTTTTCATCTTCGACTCTCTTAGTATCACAAAGGAGACATATTCTCTTGTCCCAGTGTATCTTGGGAATAGACCAACGTCCAGTTTCAATCCGGAGATCATGAGAATTAGTTCTAATCCTTGCAATATTCATTCTCTTCTTAGCACTAGTTAAGACAGAAAGGTAATTTTGGTTAGTAAGTTAACCTCCTTATAATATCTTAATTTTATTTTCCCCTATAACTCCTTATCATTACACAACTTATCCTTAAATCTGGAAGTGAAGAAGTTTTTAATATTATCCTTATTCCCCAAGATGTTCTCCTCCTTTATCTCCCAATGAACGAGCCAGGACTTGGCATCCTTATGCCGCCCTCGCTTGAGATGGAGGTGGTTTTTACTAGAGTTAAAAGAAATTTTTGGGAGACTCTTGGCTTCCATGTTGTACAACTTCTTCTTATACATCAAATATTGAAATATAGCCATATATTCAATGGGGGAAACACTAGCCTCGATTAAGAGAATAGGGTTGGGAGTATTACCTTTAATCTTGAGGTTGTACGTAATGAATTTCTTTTGGATTATTTCAACCATTCTCCATGAATCTCTAGATCAACTGCAGCCCCACACCTCACACCCATATAAAAATAACAGGGGTGACGAGAGTCTTGAAGAGGGACTTTTTTTTACTCCAAACCCAAAGATCAATCGTCTTACAATTGTTTTCAAGCTCATAGAAAGACTTCCACCCTCCTATAATCATTTTCTCAATGTTATAGTTCCAGTTGAGTTGATGCCTAAATATTTGTAAGAAGAAAATTTTCTAAGTAATTGTTATCATAAATGAAATTAGCATAGGCAATCTTTTTTTATTTAATAATCATAACTTTAGTCATGTCATTACTAACAATCATACCCATCTCAGCGCAATATTCATGGAGAGGTGGAGGGTTTTAAGCTATTTATTAGATTCTCAGGACTTCTGACAAGAAGAACGATATTATCATCAGCATAAAGGAGAAGAGTAATGACTATACCAGTGAGCTTAAGTCCTTCACAACAAGCCGCTGCTAAGCACTTCTCAAACTTGTCAATGTAAATGCCAAAAAAAATAAGAAATAGAAAACACCCTTATTTAACACTAATACTACATTAAACCAACCACATTAAATACAAATTTTTTTATTTCAATTCAAGAATATAGTTCAAACAATAAAATTTGCAACTCGAAAAAAATTCATTTCACAATGTGAAAAGTCCTACGCCATGTTCGAACCATTGAGCATCATTATTATTTTTGAGATGGTTATAGACTCATCACATAAGAAACACAGGAATTATCCGATTTTTATTTTTAGGGTCGGGAAGTGGCTTTGGGTCCTCCCGCACTCTAAAATCGTTGACCATAATTGTCGAAAGGCATAATGCTGGTCTGAATAGTTGCAGTAATATGGTGAGAGAAGTGTTTGCTGGATACATGTAACCACAACACACTTTTCCAAATCAACTTTCACTATTTTGAAGTGCTCATTTGTGATTGACATCATTCATTCTCAAGTTTTTCTATCAATCACTAGCTATTCCACCCAAAAGGAATCTCCCGGAATCCCACCGCAAAGGGATTTAAAAATTGACGTGGAATGTAATTTTTTATTTTATTATTATTATTATTATTTTATATAATTTGGATTGATTTTTATTGAGAATTTGATAAACATTTGTTAAAATTTTAAATTTAGATTATGAAATGAAACCTGTTTAATTTAAATATGTTAGAAAAATTTAGCAGTTATTTAAAATTATAATATTAAATTTAAGAGAAAAAAATCGAAACATAAAAAAATAAAAATTATAGTTTATTCGTTAATAGGTGTAAATGAAATGAAATGAAATTTTAACCTCTACCAGACTAAAAATAGTATATGGGACTATAGTTCTCTATTTTTTGTCTTGTGTGTTTCAGTGCTTTTCTTATTCAAATTGATGATGAGCTCGCCCAACCTTCCAACAATCTCATCGTTAAAAAGACAATGCCAAGAAACCGATGCGAACATATTCCCATAACTTTCTCTATGTCTTTGAACACATTGCATTCCAAAATGAAATGTTTTTCCAATTCCACAACCCCAGATGTGCAAAATATACCCACTCGTTCTTCCCAAGCTTCTTTAGGCCTTTTCCACCATCTTATTTGACACCAAAGATGATGCGAGTTGGTTCTTAATTGAGCAATAAGAACCTTTTCCCTCCATGAAATGTTAGCTCCAATGTACTCTTTTTGTTGGAGATCATACGTAGGGTTGAATTCTTCAATGTAGTACTTCTTCTTTCTACCCAACTCTTTTCCCCATACCTTTTTACAAAAATTCTCCATAACAAAATTCTTTAGCTCCTTGCTATTTGTGGGACAAGCATTAAGGTAGATATTCCATTTTTGCATCCATGTGCAGTTTTGTCTCATCCATGTTTTCTTTCTTTCACTCATGCTTTCCATGAAGATAACATTAGGCCATCTGCTTACTCCCATTTGCTCAATTCTTTTTAGATATCTTATGAGCCGCACCATAGCAATTACTTCGATGGGAGTTGCTCCTGTTTCACTCAACATTATCTCATAAGGTACCGAAATTTTTATTTTGAACTTGCTCATGATCAAGCGTGTTTGGATTTTCTCAGTTTTCTTCCATTTTGAGACAGGGGTGTTGCTAGCCCACAATTCACACCCATATAGAATCACTGGACAAAATAGGAGTCCAAAAAGAACTTTAATCGTTTTCCAATCCCATAACTCTGCCTCTCTACATCTATTTTGAAGAGCATATAAGGCTTTCCACCCTCCTAAAATTCTCTTCTTTCTGCAGTCCTCCCAATTAAGTTTGTTGTTGAAATCGATCCCAAGGTATTTGTACTCATTTACTTCTTCAAGAGTGTTCCCTTCAAAGAAGAACGTATACCGACTCTGCTTCCTTTTATTAGAGAAAATCATTATCTTGGTCTTGCTAATATTGACTTGCATCCCCACTGCTCTACGAAAATGCTCAAGGGCATATAGCTGCATCTGCAATCCATGGGCTGATTTAGAAATCAATACAATATCATCAGCGTATAAAATAAGCTTTATCACAAACTCCCCCAACCAAACACCATCCCCACCCTGCACATTTAGTCACTCTTCCATATTATCAATATGTAAACCAAAAAGAAGAACGTATACCGACTTTCGTTGAGGTTCTAATTTTGACTTTCACCTCTTCATAAAGTCTATGGACAACAACTCTACAATGCAAAGTAATTTCAAGTTCCTCCATTCTATGCCACAACTTATCTCTAGGAACTATGTCAAATGCCTTTTTGAAGCCAACAAAACAACATAATACTTCTTCCTTATCCCACCAAACATTTTCAATAATGTGTCTCAACGTGATGCCGTGATCCACTGTAGAATGCTTCGGCTTAAAACCCACTTGTCCTTTTGCCCTCTTTTCTTTTAATTCTGCCCACTTACTGATTCTATCTTCTACCATGCTGCCGGAAATCTTTGCAAACAAAGGATTGATCATAATGGTTCTATAATTGGATGGATTATTAATGTCTCCACTTTTAAAAAGGGGCATTGTTATGCTATTTGTCCAGTCTCTTGGGAATCCTTTTTGAATGATGTTGTTGAATATTTCCATGATGTGAGGTGCAAGAGTGTTCCTTTCCCATTTTAGATACTTTGCTTGAAGTTCAACCAAGTCTTTTTCCTTTCTTGTTTTTAGCTTTTTAATTCCAATCTACACCTCATGTAATGTGAAGAGCTTTGTAGTTGTGTTGAGCCCTGGGGGAAGCTGAACCTCTGATTCTTTCTCACAGAGTTGTCTTGCATATTCAAACCATTGATTAACTGTAATATTATTTTCGATTTTCTTCTTCCTTGGTTGAAGTTCTTGCCAGAAAAGTTTTGGGTTATTCTTGTCTAGATATATTAACTCTTCTCGCCTTATTTGCATGAACTCATATTTTTTCCTTTTTAGTATCTTCTTATATAACTTTAATTCATATTCTCATTATCTTTCTTTTTCAAGGTTCTCCTTGCCATTTTGCATTCCTCATCAAACCAAGCATTTACAGGAAAACAATTTGATTTTGATTTCCTATTTTTGGCTCTTTTGCACTTCTTAAGAGCCCTTTGCATTATATTTGTTAACTCATGACTGTTGAAGCTTTGGAAACCAGTTTTCTCTTTCTAAATTAATCTCTCCAACGTCTTGAAGATAGTACAATTTTCTTGTGTTAAAAGAATTTTTCCCCTTGGTAGTGATTGTCGAGAGCATTGGGTTTTTCTCTTATGCTTCCTTTCTTCTACCCATGATACCTTCATATAAATTGGGTTATGGTCTGATTTTAAGTCCCAATTATGCTCTCCAATCTTAACTTCACCTATCTTTTCTATCAAGCTTTGTGAATAAATCACATAATCAACGAAACTTTGCCCCATTGTATGTGTTGCAAGTGAAGTTCCCAAACCCTTTCCACCTGTCTAGACCATTGCAAATAATTAAGTTGATATCCCCACACAGTGTAAGAAATTCCTCTCCAAAATGATTGCTAATTTTACATCTTCTAAACATCTCATCCATTGGGGATTATCCTCTTCAGTGAGCCAAATAGGACTATGATCCTCTTTGCAACAAAGAATACTAGCTTGTTGATTTGTTGTTTAGCATTAAAGTCACCCACTAAAAGAACTTCTCCCTGCTGATAGTACGTAGCAATATCTTTCTTTAAAGCTGCATACAGATCCTTGCTTTCTAGCCCCTTATTTTTGTAAGTTTTTGAGAATTGAAGGGAAAAATAGCATGCCGCAATTCTTATGTGATTCTCATTCTCTAATAATTTGAACCATAAATATTGTTTATTTTCATCTTCTTTCATCAACTGAATATGACAACCTTCCTTTTATTTCACTAAAACTAGTATTCCCCCATACCCTTTGCCATTTTCTGCTACCTTGTTCCAAAATGCTAACTTCAAATAACCATCAAACAGAGGGGTTTTGCAACCATTGTGTTCATGAGTTTCCGTGAGACAAATTATGTCTCTACCTTCCGCAATAGACCCTAACCCAGGTCCCCTCCTCCAAGGGTAGCCTCTACAATTCCAAAAAACTAAACTTGGGTAGACCTGGGTAGAATTTGACTGCTATGCAGTTTGACACATAAGACTCAACTTTGAGTCTTTGCCCCTTTCCATCTATGTTTCTCTTGTATCAAGTCAGAGGTCAATGTAGGCCTGTGGAATATTTTTTATTTAAATCGATGGACATGATTAGATTTCAATGGACTATGCTTCATATGAGAGGGAAATCGAGGGTTGTGATTTTCTCGAGCCCTATTGTCTTGCACGTTACAAGATATTTCAATAGAAATATTTAAAAAATTGAAACGATCTTCGTCTATTTATTTTCCCACATAGTTGCTTCTATGTAGTTTCTATGACACATGTTACATGGTAACATGAAGCGTACCCGATGTGGTGATGGAGATAATCGTGTATTCTCTTCCCATCACATATTTTTGAATGTGGCTATCATCTGCAAGTAATGGCTCTCCATCGTCACTTCCAGCACTCTGCTACACTCTGTGTCTCATTCCATTCACGCATACAAACCCTGGCTATTTGTTCTCATGTGGCCTTTATGATTGTCATGAATTCATCTGTATAATTTTTTTGGATATCCTAATTTCCACGATTTTGGGTTCAACAACAACAAAGAATGTGAATCCCCCAGAGCGAAACACCAAAATCAAATTTACCAAAACCTCGTGTGATCAGGCTCAATATCCAGTGCTCCATGCCTTGTCGCTATGTCTGCAATGTTATTGTTTGGGTGTCTATCCTGAAAGCTAGAAGCCCTAACTTGAGTGATATAGAAAGAGTCGTGCTTGAGAATTGTATTCAGAATTCATAGGACATCAAAGACGAGCTTTACAAATATCTGGAGGCACTAAATCATCCAAGGAAGAACACCTTCGACTCTCAGATGGCTTAATTTTCACGATTTTGGGTTCAGCAATAAGAAAGGACATCAATCCCCCACAGAGCAATGCAAAAATTGAATTTATCAAAACCTAGTACGATCAGTCTCAGTATTCAGTGCTCTGCACCTAGTCAATTCATTTGCAATGTTGTTGTCTATGTCTGTATCCTGAAAGCTAGAAGCCCTAACTTGAGTGAAATAGAAAGAATCATGCTTGAGAATTGTATTCAAACTTTCTAGGACATCAAAGATGAGCTTCACGAATCTTTAGCGGTGCTGAAGCACCTGAGGCGGAACACATTTGACTCTCAGATGGGCTAATTTTTGTGATTTTTAGTTCAACATCAACAAAGGATGTGAATCCCCCATAGAGAAACACCAAAATTTGATTTATAAAAACCTCGTGCGATTAGGCTCAGTATCTAGTGCTTTGCACCTCATCACTTCATCCGTGTAATGCCCTCCTCCCACATTTACCCAAGTTAAGGGTTAACATGTGACGAGAGGCTAATATGATCTGATTCAACTCCCCATATGTATTTAACTAAGTGGAACTGACACAACACAACCAATTTGACCTTCTACATATGCTACAGAACCCTTTGGAGCCATCCATCCCATCAAGGTGATCAACCACTGAGACAACCTGGAATTTTACTGCATTAAAGCCTCAGTCACTCCCTTGAAATGTGCATGCATGCGACTATAACCCTATAGTCATTCCCAAAACAAGGCATTCTTGCGACTGGGTACTTTTCCATGTAGTTATGTGCTAGCGACTGCGGATTTTTTGCCACTTTTTCAGAGCCGAGACTCAGGGTACTGCTTAGAACTCCATGAAACTTCTAGAAATCAAAAGTAACATCGAAACAATAATACATATGCAAATACTTAAACAAGGAATTGACTGGACCCGTGCTAGCCATGATAGGAATTTCGTCAAACATGTCATAAATATGCATTCTATAGGTTTAAACAACATATATGAGCATAGGGGTCTCATACTTATCTCTAAATCGCTAATAAGAATTGATGTCTTATCACAATAGTTGCATTATCATCTATGAGGTCATAGTTTCATTGTTCATTCATTTATAAATCAAAACATGATGAGAGCCGCACATTATCATTGTCATAAAACATGCTCATAACCAACATATAACCAATAGAAATATCAAGGATACAACAACCATTAATGCCACATATGAACCAATACATTTTCACATAAAATACCAAGGAAAAGAACTCTTATTGATGAATGCAAAAGCCAACCCAGTATGGGACTACAACGTTCTACCTGACCATATATTGGTTGAGCGAAATATATCTTCATCCAATCACTTCTGTGTCATATTCCAAGCATGAATGTGGGACTCAAAACCAAAAGAATCAACATGGGCTTCCTGAGGCTAAACCACCTCACCCTCATCAATAGAACCAATCTTTACTACAATCCTCACTAGATCACTAGGCCATAAACAAGCATGGATGCCTCTGGATCTCTCCACCTAAATAATGAGGAATTTGTCTATCTCAACCTCTCGGCGCTTTACCGGTTAAGGGATTCTTAAGCCTGCAAGGTCTCCACCCTCTGGGTTTTACTAGGTATCCCAACCCAAGATTCCTAGGCCAAATCAAGGGTACTCACAATTGATATTTACTGTGTGTCCCACTATTCAGCGATCAAGGGATTCCTAGGCTCAATCAAGGTGTGCACATCCAGATTTTATCATGTATCCCATCTCTGGATTCTTAGGCCTTGTGAATAATCCTGAGACCACCCCACTTAACTTTGAGTTCATCTGGAAATCCAAAACAACCAAAACATGAGAACGCTATCACACCATGGCTATCAAGAAATCAAAATGCAAGGTTGAAGAACATTGTCACACCTGAAAAAATTTATGACAACAAGGGAACCAATAACACACATGCATAACCATACATCCAAAATCTAGCAAGAAAATCATACATGCAAATCAATAGCTACAAGTAAACCTCTTGTAGTTGCTTGATCCTTCTCTTCCTTGCTTCATCTTTTGCTTCCTCTTTGTCTTCTTTTATTTTCTTGATCCAATGTTGATGTTCTCCAAGAAAACTCTAAGTGTCCAAGTGTGTGAGAGAAAGAGCTCCAAAATTGAACACACCAAAAGCATGAGCAAGAGTTATCAACTGATCTTCATAAACCTTTTTATCAATGAGGCCTCTATTCTTTTCATTTTCCATTAGTTTCCTTCAATTTCCTCCTCACATGCTGATCAGGTGTTCATAAATTTTTCTCAAAATTGAAAGTTACAGGATTGGGTTGAAACTAGGATGGTTGCGTAGATCTCGTCTTCCTCATTCTAGTGCCGCGAACGATTCAAAAACCCGATGTCATATGAGGGAGATATCACGTTCTGATCGATTTCCTAAACAACTAGATTTTGTGACAGGTTTGACTAGGATGCCCAGTCAGCATGTGGGTGCACAGTCAGCAAAAAAGGAATATTCCTAAGAATACTCCTTTTCTCTGAGTCTGTCAGAGGCTGACCAGTGTAGCGTGGAGATTCATTAGATGGTTGTACGTTTTATTTTTTTGGCCAATGGGAGGGTGACACATGGCCAACCCTGAGGCCACCACATGTCCCCTGAGATGTATGGTAAAATTTTATGAGGTCTGGGGGGTTTGACCTCGCGACCTCTGGCATGTGCGTAGACCTCTCCACCAACCGAGCTATACAATGTTACTTAACCCTTTAGTGCACCGGCGGTATTTGAAGTTTGAAAACTTTTCATTCGGGGGTTAGGACTGCCTTTGGTCCTATAGAAATTTTAATACAAATTATGTATTGCCTAGATTCTCCTGATCTGACAATTATATGCCACTGTTAAATATAGAATCTCTTCTACAAAAATTCTTGTGGAATTTAAAACATGATCTCCAATTGCAATATCAAGAAGAAAGATCAATCACACATAACATAGATTTTTTACCAGGAAAGCATAAAGCTAAAAAACCCACTATCATATATTATGTATATATCTTGGATCATGAAACAATCTCATAAAAAACTCTAATCCAAGAGCTCTTAGTACAATATACAATCGTCTCACATTGTCTTGCAGAAATTGACAAATGCCTTAGCCAATTTTCTACCTCTCAACAGCCTACCTCCACTGCGCAATCCAAGATGATTAAAAACACCAATTTGATGCAATCATGCCCTCCTTGACTACACAATCCTCATAAGCATATCCAATGTGTGTTTGGCTTGCTCGAGTACAACCCAATATAGTACAACTTATAGTCAACTGTTCCTTTCACCTACATCTCAACTGGGTCTCCACTGGATCTAACATGCATGTAATTAACAGTAGTAAATCTTCAGTTGCATGTGAGACCACTAATTATGAATTAATTAATAATTAATTCACTGATCTCTCATTAGTGTATCTTTAGTTACAACTAGCATGACTGAGTTAAACTACTTTACAAATCAAATAACTACACATCCAACTCTGTTACAACTTCGAATCACTCAGTTACAACTAAGTCCGCTTGCATGTCCCACCAACCAACCTTTTAACTTGAAATTACTTCAACTAACTGGTTTTCCACTTTAGTTAATAGATTCCAAGTGCTCCATGAGAATAGATTAATATTTATTGTCCAACTATTATTAAGGGATAATAATAGTCGACATGCATCTATAAATAGAACTCGCACATACATCTATAAATATAACATCATCTATAAATAGAATTTTCTTACCATCCATAAATAGACATTATCTATAAAAATAATTTTCTCATCCATTCTAAAAATATATTTCCACCTAAAAATAGTCTGAGGCTCCATCCTAGTGTAGGTGCTTAATTTTCACTAGGATCTTCTTGTTGAATCTCAACACTCCCTCTTAACAAGAAAGGGATTATCCTTCACCCCGATCCTGTCTCTATGGTATTCTAATTTTCTCCTGGTGAGTGCCTTCATCAGAATATCTGCATCTTGATCTTCCGTAGGAATGTAATGAAGCAACATGCTCTCCTCTGCACACAATCTCTGATATGATGATACCGGATATCTATATTCTTATATCTATCATGAAACACATGATTAATAGAGATTTTAAGGCAACTATAATTATCACAATGAATCACTTTCAGATCTAAATGAGAACCAAAAAAACCAACCAGGATCTTTCTCATCCAGATAGCCTCACATGTAGCTTGAATTGCTACCATGTATTCCGCTTCTGCTGAATTGAGTGCCACATATCTTTGTTTCCTTATGTACCAAGAAATAGTTGTAGATATGATACTAAAGATCCCCCCTGATGTGCTCTTTCCATCCGTTGGGCTTCCCATCCAATATGTATCCATGAAGCCATGCAACTTCACCTCATCTTTCTATCTGTACCACAAGCCATACTCAGATGTGCCCCTTAGATATCTCAGGACATGCTTGCCCACCTTCCAAAAGAGCTTGGTAGGCTTAACCATCGCTTGAGTTAGTTGTTTAACCTCATAGCATATGTCTGGTCTTGAGTTCACAAAATACATCGGTAAACCCACTAACTGTTGATAGAGAGTAGCATCCCCTACCTCTCCAGATGTAGCATCCTCTTTCCTCTATTTTCCTGGAAGAGGAGTATCCATGGGTTTGCATCCCTCCATGTGAAACTTACCTAGTATCTCCCTTGCATGCTTGCCTTGAGACACAAAAATTTCACCATATCGCTTCCATATTTCCAATCCAAGGAAAAAATGAAGAAGGCCCATATCCTTCATCTCGAACTCCCTTGCAAGGTCCTCCTTGCATAAGTGTATCAGCTGTTCATCACCAATCAGTATTAAATCATCAACATAAAGTAAAATTATTAAAATCTTACCCTCCACCACAATTTGGTATAGGTTTGCATCTGCCTCACTCTTGGTGAAGCCAAGTCCGGTGAAATAGTTGTATATCTGAGTGTACCAAGCACGAGGTGCTTTCTTCAACCCATACAACACTCTTTTGATTCTGCACACATGTGACTTAATATTGAAGATCTCAAATCCTTCAGGTTGATCTATGTACACCTCTTCCTCAATGATCCCATTGAGAAATCCAGTCTTTACATCCATTTGATGAATGCACCAACCCATATGCATTGAGAGAGAAAGGATGGTCATTATGGAATAATACTCTGCAACAGGTGCAAAGGTTTCTTCATAATCAATCCCCTCGATCTATGAGAAGTCTCAGGCCACAAATCTGGCCTTGTATTTCTCAACACTCCCATCAGCAGCTTTATTTACCTTGTAGATCCATCTCGAACCTACCACTGATTTATCAGCCAGCCTTGGAACAATTTCCCAAGCACTATTTCTGACAATGGAGTCATACTCCTCCACCATTGCATCTACCCATGTGGGCTCATGCACTGCTTCCTAAAAGGAAGATGGAACAGTCACGATACATTTGCTCATGAGAGCCATGTATCCATTAAATCGATCAGGAGAATGTCTTTGTCTACTCTGTGAAGTAGGGGCTCCTACATTCTGCGCAACACCAAGTCTCAGCCTATCAACTTCTGTGGTACGCCTTCTACCAGTTCTGATTTTTGGCTCTACGTGAGTGGACTCCTCCACTCCATGAATCTCATCCTGTGGCCGATCCACATCTAGAGACTCATCTTTGGGAACCAATAGTTCCTCCTCTGCATGCAAGTCTAGCTCCTTCTCAAGCGACAACCGCATGGCTTTCCCCTCATCGAATTTTGTATTTTGTCGCATAACAACCATATTACTGTTAGGAAAATACACATGATAATTATGGGGTGTTTCTATGAACCCCACATATATCCCAACTTCAGCAGTCGGCTCCAGCTTCTTTCGAGTGTTCTTGGTCACATGCACATAAACAGATGAGCCAAAAATCTTAAAGTGAGAAACATTCGGTTTCTTACCAGTGAAATCTTCTTCAAGTGTACTCATGCCAAGTAGTTTATGAGGAAAACGGTTTTGCACATAGATTGCAGTGTTGCATGCTTCCGTCCACAAATGCATTGGTAGGCCCTGATCGTGCAAAATTTCTTGTGTTGCACCCATGATCATTTTTTTCTTCCTCTCCACGACACCATTTTGTTGTGGGTTATAAGGCATTATGAGTTCTCTTCAAATTCCTTCTTTTCTATAGAAGTCTTTGAATTCTTTAGAGATGTATTCTCCACCATTATCGCTCCTCAGAGCTTTCACTTGCTTCCCCGACTCTTTCTCCACCAATGCCTTAAACTCACAAAACTTTGAGAATGTTTGATCCTTCTTTTGCATGAAGAAGATCCAACATTTACTAGAAAAGTCATCAACAAAAATAACATAATACCTATGTTTTTCTATTGAAGCAACCAAGAATGATCCACACACGTCTATGTGAACTCTCTCTAGGATCACCGAAGCATGGTTCTCCTTTTTATGAAAGGTGGACTTTACATACTTCCCCATGGTGCAACCCTTGCACTGATCTAACTGAGCAAATGTTCCCATTAGAATTCCAATAGATATTTGCTGCATGAATTTCAAGGCTCCGTGATGAAGATAGCCCAATCGCCTGTGCCATAATTTTCCCTCATCCCAGCTCACCACTTTTTATGCCTTGCCCATCATGGCAGCACAACCATCTACCTCCAGCTTGTAGATATTCTTAACTTGAATCCCTATCCTCTTGGCTTGACCCGTTGCTTTATGTCGCGGGAAATCTTTTGCATCGCTGAAAACAATGTCATAGCCTCTGTCCTCCAACATTGCGACTGAGACCAAGTTTTTCTTCAAACCTGGAACATGCATAACATATTTCAGTTGAAATGGTTTACCTGACTCCCTCTCAAAGGTAATGGTACCAATTTCGGTCACACTATATCGAGTCGCCTATCTCTATATGCATTTGGAGATATTTCTCCTCCAAGTCACTGAAAATCTCCTTATCTCATGTCATGTGGAAGGAAGCGCCACTATACAAATACCACACCGATCCCAATGCACTTGAAACCATGCATACGATCAAAGAAAAATCAAGTTCATATTGCGAGGCAAGGGCCTCACCAGCTGCAGGTCCAACAACCTTATTGTTCTTCTTCCTCTGCTGATAGTTAGTAGCGATATGCCCATGTTCATGACAATGAAAACACTTCACCTTGGACAAATCTAGCTTCTTGCCTTTAGACTCAAATTTTGAATGGAATTTATTCCCCTTCCCTTTCCTTACCTTGGTAGCCAAAGCACAATCCTCTTCATCATCATGCTTTGATGAAGAGCCATCTCTGGTGTTCCACCTAAACTCCTCATACACTAGATCCAACCACAGTTGTTCCCAATCCAGTAGTTTTTCCCATCCATTGACAGAGTCTTCATAACTGTGCCAACTCTTAGGAAGTCCCAAAAGAGCCAAGCTCACCAAATCATCATCAACAACAGTGATTCCCACACTCCCCAGTTCATCCTGACATTGCACAAAATTTGTGAGATACTTTGGAATATTGTCGCCCTTTTCCATCTTGATCTTCTTGAGTTTATCTTTTAGCGCCGATTTCCTATGGTCGCTGTTGCTTTGGAAAAGATCCGTGAAAGCCTTCCACATATCATGTGGTGTGGCTTTCCCATGAAGGCTTGAGACAATGTGGTCTCGTACACCTTCCCACAGAATCCTTCTCGCCTTCGTCACTTTCTTTTGGCATGCATCAAGTAATGCAACATCCGTCGAAGTGGGCTTAGGAACATCACTATCGATGAATTCCTTCAATCCATTATCTTTGAGCACCGCCTCCATCTTATCCTTCTAGGAAATGTAGTTCGAGCTGCCCTCGAGTTCATACTCTAGCCGCAAGCCATTGAAAGCCATTTCGATGTTTACTCAACTGTAGCACCAAGAAAGAAAATAATGAAAATAAAGTATTTCCGTAAAACCTATTTATGAGAAGGAAATGTTAGCAATACTGCATGCACTAAAGAAATGGCTAACTTACCTAATGGGAAGACACTTCAAGGTAAAAACTGATCATGATAGTCTTAAACACTTTTTGGAACAAAGACTATCTTCAGAAGAGCAGCAAAAATGGGTCACAAACATGTTGGGTTATGACTTTGAAATAATCTACAAAAAAGGAAAGCTTAATGTTGTTGCAGATGCACTCTCAAGAAAGAATGAAGAGGTGGAAGCATTGCTTTGTGCCATTTCTATTATCCAACCAGATTGGATAACTTAAGCAAGAGATGAATGGAAGAAGGACAAAGATGTATGGACACTCATTCAAAAGTTGCAGCAAGATCCTAGTACATCTGATACATTTAGTTGGAAAAATGATTCCTTATGGTACAAAGATCGCTTATATCTTTGTAAGAATTCCCAACTAAAACAAAATATTCTTCTGGAATCGCACACTTCTCCTTTAGGAGGACACTCAGGATTTTTAAAAACTTACCACAGGGTGAAGAAAGAATTTTTTTGGGATGGCCTTAAATCCGATATTCGAAAGTTTGTGGCGGAATGTTTGGTTTGCCAGCAGAATAAAGTGGAAACAATTAAGACCCCAGGACTTCTACAACCTTTATCCATTCCAAGTCAACGTTGGGAGGAGATTTCAATGGATTTTATCACAGGTTTATCTAAGTCCGAAGGAAAGAGTGTCATCATGGTGGTAGTTGATAGACTTACCAAGTATGCACACTTTTGTGCATTATCTCATCCATTTAAAGCAAGCACAGTTGCTACTACATTTATGGACAGAATTCAAAAGCTACATGGAAGCCCAAGGGTTATTGTGAGCGACAGAGATCCCATTTTTACCGGAAATTTTTGGATGGAGTTATTTTCTTGTTTGGGTACTCAATTAGCTCATAGCTCATCTTATCATCCTCAATCTGATGGTCAAACTGAGATAGTAAATAAATGTTTGCAAGGATATCTTCGTTGTTTTGTATCCGATAAACAAACACAATGGGTCAAGTGGTTACCTCTCGCTGAATGGTGGTATAACACTTCCTTCCATACTGCAGCAAAAATGACCCCATTTATGGCACTTTATGGATATCATCCACCATCGATTACATCATCTTTAAGGGAAAATTCGAAGGTTCAAGCAGTTGAAGATCACATCGAGCATTAGCAAGAAGTTCTCCAACTCTTAAAGGATAACCTGAATTTGGCACAAAATCGAATGAAACAACAGGCAGATCAACATCGCAGCGAGAGAAGTTTTGATGTAGGAGATAGGGTATTTTTACGGCTACAACCATACAAACAAATGTCCCTCAAGCAAGCTAAGAAGGATAATAAATTATCGCCAAAGTACTATGGTCCTTACAAGGTGTTGCAAAATATTGGTACTATGGCATACAAATTGGAGCTTCCGCTTCTTCGCGAGTACATCCAGTTTTCCATGTTTCATGCTTAAAGAAGGTTATAGGTGAAAATCTTCCAGTTCAAAAAATATTTCTAGAACTTGATGAGGAAGGAAAAATCATATTGGAACCCGAAGCGGTCACGGAAACAAGAACTCGACAACTACGGAATCGATCAATTTCAGAGTATCTCATCAAGTGGAAGAACTTACCCACCGAAGATTCTACATGGGAGGATGAGAATTTTATACAGAAGCACCCAGAGCTACTCAAGCGTTGAGGACAACACTTTTTTGAAGGAGAGGGGCATGTTAGGTCCCTATATTACTAGTATAGTCCCTTATTTTTGTTAGTGTAACCCCCTTATTGTTATTATTGTACCCTTGTAACCCCCATTTTTTATTATTGTGCCCTTAAATTATTATTGTTAGGTCGGCTAGGATTACATTGTGGCCCACTAGGATTACATTATGGCCCCATGGACTCCTATATATAGAAAGGAGGTTTTGTGAATTATATCATCCAAGAATTGTTCATTTATGTAATGCATTGGAGGTTGCCCCCTCGAAGTGGCTTATTTCTAAGGCGTGGATATCTCTTTTCTTCTATTTTTGGAGCTGGTTACACAACATTTGGTATCAGAGCTTGGGATTCTAGGGTTTCGCTGCTCCAAACAGGTCATCGTGGCATTTTCGCTATAATTTTTTTTTTACGAAGTTTCAGAAGCTGAAATTTTTAGGGTGCGAAGCTGAAATCCTGAGGAAGATTTTCTAAAAATTTAAGATCTTGGTTCGCAATATTTGCGGAGATATCATCTGTGGAAGTTAGGTCTTTTTTCAAGCTCCTAAACAGGTCATCGTGGAATTTTTGCTATAAAAATTTTTCTACGAAGGTTCAGAATCTGAAATTCGTATGGTGCGAAGCTGAAATCCTAAGGAAGTTTGTCAAAAAATTTCAGATCTTGGTTCGCGATATTTTTGGAGATATGATCTGTGGAAGGTAGTGCTTTTTCAGGCTCCAGAATTGCATCTCAAAGAGGTGATCGTGGGAAAAGTTCAATAACTCTCTCTCTGAAGATTGGATTGGAGTGCCGTCAAAATTGGTCGCAAGTACACGGCCTGTAGTTTCTTGGCTATCAATTTCAGAGACAAAGAACAAAACAGTGACACGTGGCAAGTCGTACAAGTTCGCTCTACTGAACTAGTCCAAAATTAGGTCATTGTGGGAGATTGGACACAAATTTGTCTTGGAGAATCCAAATCAGGTCAAACCTGTGGCATTTGAAAGAAGCTTCAAAGGGCTACTACAGGGCTGAATTTGAGATATTGAAGATTTTCAATTACAGAGATAATTCAATTTCAATATCGAGATCCTAAAAGCTAGTAAAAGGTGTGTATTTTTTTTCCGAATTACATAAGTCTTGTTGGAAGAATCAAGTTGAATTGATTCCAAGGGAAACTTGTAGAATAGATATCAATATTGGATTTTAAAATGGCCCCTAAAAAGAATTCAAGACCCATTAAGCCTTCAGAAGGCTCTACTATGACTCATGAAGATGAAGAATTGCAACATGATCTATCAAAATTACAAGAGCAAATGCAACAGTTTTCACTCTCGCAAAGAGAAACAAAAAATGAAATGGAAGTTTTGAAGAAAGGCATGGAAGTGAAGATGGACGGTTTGAAGAAAGGCATGGAAGTGAATATGGACGGTTTGAAGAAAGGCGTGGAAACTAAGATGAATGGCATGGAAGCTAAGATGGATGGCATGGAAGTGGGCATGGAAGCTAAGATGGATGACATGAAAGACAACATGGAAAACATGAAGAATGATCTAAAAGCATACATGGAAGGCTTGATGACAAGCTTAAAACCAGAAATTATTCCTAATGGCGGAAATATAGTAGAAGAACCTCATGATGAGAACAAAATAAATGTTAATCGTGATTTCATAAACTCTAATGTTGGCGGGAAGAACCACCATATTCCAAAAATGGATATGAGGAAGTTTGATGGAAAGGATCCTGTAACATGGATACTACAGATGGAGCAATATTTGATCTCCATAACGTGCAAAACACACAAAAGGTACGCATTGCAACTTTACATTTAGAACAAAATACATTTGTATGGTATCGATGGCTTTGCTCCCGTAAAAAAATTGTCACTTGGTCAATTTTTACGAGGAAATGATAGCACATTATGAGGATACAAAGAGCAACACCTTCTTTAGCCAATTGATAAATCTCAAACAAAAGGGTTTAGTGGGGCAGCACATTGAGGACTTCCAAAAACTGAATATAAGGGTAACTGATATTCCAGAGGAACACAGGATTGATCTCTTCATAGGCACTTTAAAGGATAACATCCAACATGAAGTTCGCGTTTTGGAACCCGATTCATTGGAGAAGGCATTCAAGTTGGCAAGAAAAGTTGAATGTAAAATTATGGCGACAAGGAAGCCTACCACTCAATTCTATAAAGAAGGAAGTGTTTCTATGCCTAGATTTCCACAACCTACAAGGTTTACACCACAAAAATTGGAAGAAAAAAGAGCAAAGGGGCTTTGCTACAGTTGTGATAGCAAATACACTAAAGGCCATAAGTGTGCTGAAAATAAATTATTTTACATAGATTGTGAAGAAGAAGAAGAAAATGAAAAAGAAGAGGATATACACCAGGAACCAGCCATAGAAGAGGAAGAAATGAATCCGACCATATCATGTAATGCACTAGCCAGAATTACCACTCCTCAAACTCTCAAGATAGTAGGACAGATCAAGAAGAAAAGGGTAATAGTGTTGATTGATTCAGGTAGCACCCATAATTTTATTCATTGTAAGGTAGCCAAGGAATTAAATTGTTTCCTATACCCAGCACCAGAATGTCAAGTGATGATTGCAAATGGAGGAACTATAAATTGCTCGAGAAAATGCCATAATATCAAGCTAACCATGGGGGAATATGTATTGACTAGTCCAATGCTTTCCATTCCTATGGGAGGTGCTGATGTTGTACTAGGAGTACAATGGTTACAATCTTTGGGGACGGTAGTTTTTAATTTTCAAGAACTTTTCTTGAAATTTTTTTCAGAAGGAAAGGAAGTCGAATTACGGGGTATTGCGGGGAATCCAGGAAGGATAATAAGCTCTAATGTCATGACAAAGCTTCTAAAGAAAGAACATTGAGGCGTAATTGCACAATTATGCTCACTAGAAGTTCCAACATCAAAATCATCTATTTCTGCAGATCTCCAACAAGTCTTGGACAATCATTCCAAGGTGTTTGAAACTCCCAAAGGACTCCCACCTATTCGTGATCATGATCATGCTATTCATTTGATTCCAGAAGTGTTCCTCCAAACATCAGGCCTTATATATATCCTTACGTCCAAAAGAGCGAAATTGAACGTATGATTGCAGAAATGTTAGAGGCGGGTATAATTCAACCTAGTCAAAGTTCTTTCTCTGCTCCTGTAGTATTGGTACACAAGAAGGATGGATCATGGCTAATGTGTCCAGATTATAGGGAGCTCAATAAGCTCACCATTAAAGACAAATTTCCCATTCCTGTGATTGATGAATTATTGGATGAATTACATGGAGCAATTTATTTTACCAAGTTGGATCTTCGTTCTGGATATCATCAAATTAGAATGAAGACTGAGGATATTCCCAAAACAGCATTTCGAACTCATGAGGGTCATTATGAATTTTTGGTCATGCCTTTTGGCCTTACCAATGCACCTTCTACATTTCAAGGGTTGATGAATTCCATTTTCAAACACTTCCTTAGAAAATTTGTGCTAGTATTTTTTGATGATATACTAATCTACAGCAGGTCTTGGAAGGATCATGTTGAACATGTTGACAGGGTGCTCAAACTATTGCAGGAGAAACAATTATATGCAAAAAATCCAAATGTTTCTTTGGAGTACAAGAGGTGGAATATCTCGGTCATATTGTATCTCACGAGGGTGTTAAAGTAGACCCTAACAAAATTAAAGCCATTAAGGAATGGAAAGTCCCCACAACCATAAAGAAGTTGCGAGGATTTCTTGGGTTAACAGGGTATTATCGCAAGTTTGTTAAGAATTATGGGAGAATAGCAGCACCTCTAACAACATTATTGAAGAAAGATGCATTTTCATGGACTCCCGAAGCAACTAAGGCCTTTGAACATCTTAAAGAGGCAATGTGCCTAGCACCGGTCTTAGCTACGCCAGACTTCACAAAAACCTTTATTGTGGAATGTGATGCCTCAAGAAATGGAATTGGTGCGGTTTTAATGCAGGAAGGAAGACCCATTGCTTTTGAAAGTCGTCCAATCAAAGGAAAGTATTTACATAAACCTATTTATGAGAAGGAAATGTTAGCAATACTGCATGCACTAAAGAAATGGCGATCTTACCTAATGGGAAGACACTTCAAGGTAAAAACTGATCATGATAGTCTTAAACACTTTTTGGAACAAAGACTATCTTCAGAAGAGCAGCGAAAATGGGTCACAAAGATGTTGGGTTATGACTTTGAAATAATCTACAAAAAAGGAAAGTTTAATGTTGTTGCAGATGCACTCTCAAGAAAGAATGAAGAGGTGGAAGCATTGCTTTGTGCCATTTCTATTATCCAACCAGATTGGATAACCGAAGCAAGAGATGAATGGAAGAAGGAAAAAGATGTATGGACACTCATTCAAAAGTTGCAGCAAGATCCTAGTACATCCGATACATTTAGTTGGAAAAATGATTCCTTATGGTACAAAGATCGCTTATATCTTTGTAAGAATTCCAAACTAAAACAAAAGATTCTTCTGGAATTGCACACTTCTCCTTTAGGAGGACACTTGAGATTTTTAAAAACTTACCACAGGGTGAAGAAAGAATTTTTTTGGGATGGCCTTAAATCTGATATTCAAAATTTTGTGATGGAATGTTTGGTTTTCCAGCAGAATAAAGTTGAGACAATTAAGACCCCGTGACTTCTACAACCTTTATCCATTCCAAGTCAACGTTGGGAGGAGATTTCAATGGATTTTATCACAGGTTTACCTAAGTCTGAAGGAAAGAATGTCATCATGGTGGTAGTTGATAGACTTACCAAGTATGCACACTTTTGTGCATTATCTCATCCATTTAAAGCAAGTACAGTTGCTACTACATTTGTGGACAGAATTAAAAAGCTACATGGAAGCCCAAGGGTTATTGTGAGCGACAGAGATCCCATTTTTACGGGAAATTTTTGGACGGAGTTATTTTTTTGTTTGGGTACTCAATTAGCTCATAGCTCATCTTATCATCCTCAATATGATGGTCAAACAGAGATAGTAAATAAATGTTTGGAAGGATATCTTCGTTGTTTTGTATCTGATAAACAAACACAATGGGTCAAGTGGTTACCTCTCGCTGAATGGTGGTATAACACTTCCTTCCATACTGCAGCAAAAATGACCCCATTTATGGCACTCTATGGATATCATCCACCATCGATTACATCATCTTTAAGGGAAAATTCGAAGGTTCAAGCAGTCGAAGATCACATCGAGCATCAGCAAGAAGTTCTCCAACTCTTAAAGGATAACCTGAATTTGGCACAAAATCGAATGAAACAACAAGCAGATCAACATCGTAGCGAGAGAAGTTTTGATGTAGGAGATTGGGTATTTTTACGGCTACAACCATACAAACAAATGTCCCTCAAGCAAGCAAAGAAGGATAATAAATTATCGCCAAAGTACTATGGTCCTTACAAGGTGTTCCAAAATATTGGTACTATGGCATACAAATTGGAGCTTCCTGCTTCTTCGCGAGTACATCCAGTTTTCCATGTTTCATGCTTAAAGAAGGTTATAGGTGAAAGTCTTTCGGTTCAAACAATATTGCCAGAACTTGACGAGGAAGGAAAAATCATATTGGAACCTGAAGCAGTCATAGAAACAAGAACTCAACAACTACGTAATCGATCAATTTCAGAGTATCTCATCAAGTGGAAGAACTTACCCACTGAAGATTCTACATGGGAGGATGAGAATTTTATAAAGAAGCACCCAGAGCTACTCAAGCGTTGAGGACAACACTTTTTTTGAAGGAGAGGGGCATGTTAGGTCCCTATATCACTAGTATAGTCCCTTATTATTGTTATTGTAAACCCCTTATTGTTATTATTGTACCCTTGTAACCCCCATTTTGTTATTATTGTGCCCTTAAATTATTATTGTTAGGTCGGCTAGATTACATTGTGGCCCACTAGGATTACATTATGGCCCCATGGACTCCTATATATAGAAAGGAGGTTTTGTGAATTGTATCATCCAAGAATTGTTCATTTATGTAATGTATTGGAGGTTGCCCCCTCGAAGTGGCTTATTTCTAAGGCGTGGATATCTCTTTTCTTCTATTTTTGGAGCTGGTTACACAACATAAAGAAGCAGAAACATCCAATTCTGCATCAACTACATCTCCCTCAGTCTCTGATCCATTACATATCGAGAAACAAAATTCTGACTTAGTGATTAAACTGCCTGCAAAAGGTGTACTTCATAAATCAGCTTTCAATCCACATGTGAGAGCTGCTCAGAATTACAATATTGTTGAAGATTTGGAAATTTCCCCTTCAACAATGTCGGCTTTGGAAGTATTGCAATCATGCCCAGCCCAAATGGGTTAGGCTGGTTGGGAAATAGTGTTTAAGGGGTTAGGGGTTAAGGTTTTAGAGGTTTAGGGTTTAGAGGTTAAATGGGTTAGGGGTTTATGGTTTTAGGGGGTTAAATGAGTTAGGGGTTAAGGGTTTAAGGATTAGTGGTTAAGGGTTTAGAGGTTTAGGGTTTAGGGGTTAAATGGGTTAGGGGTTTAGAGGTTTATGGTTTAGAGGGTTAAATGGGTTAGGGGTTGGGAATTAGGGTTTAATGGGTGTGCCCGGCTGAAAGAATATGCCAAAAGGGATAAAACGACAAATGGGCCGCCAAAACGTGCACAAGGCACCTGGGCAGTCACAACTTAGCAAAACTGATACTAGCGCCCTCGAACAAAATGACCCGAACCGAACGCGCCTGGTCGGGCGACCTCGCACGGCGTGACATGGCACACCCGACCGAACGATGCCATAAGGGAACAAATGGAAAATGGGCTGCCTGAACATGCACAAGGAACCCGAGCTGTCACAACTTAGAAAAACTGATACGGGCACCCTCAAACGAAATGGCCCGACCTGACCCGAACGCGCCCAGTCGGGCGACCTCACACAACGCGACACGGCGCACCCGAACAAACAATGCCACAAGGGAGAAAACGGAAAACGGGCTGCCCGAACGTGCCCAAGCCACCCGGGCGGTCACAACTTAGAAAAACTAATATGGGCACCCTCGAACGAAATGGCCCGACCCGACCCAAACGCGCCCGGTCGAGCGACCTCACACGGTGCGACACGACGCACCCGACTGAATGATTCTAAAAGGGAGAAAATGGCAAACGGGCCGCCCGAATGTGAAAAAGGGACCCAAGCAGTCTCAAGTTAGAAAAACTGATACGGGCACCCTCGAACCAAACGGGCCGACCCGAACACACCTGGTTGGGCGACCTCACACGGTGTGACATGGAGCACCTGAACAAACGATGCCACATGCGAGAAAATAGAAAACGGGCCAGCCAAATGTGCACAAGGCACCCGGGCGGTCACAACTTAGCAAAACTGATATGGGCGCCCTCGAACGAAATGGACTGAACAGAACGCGCCCGGTCGGGCGCTGACCTCACACGACGCGACACAACACGCCCGAAAGAATGTCGATGCCACAAGGGAGAAAACGGTAAACGAGCCTCCCAAACATCCACAGGGCACTCAGGCGATCACAACTTAGCAAAACTGATATGGGCGTCCTCGAACGAAATGGCCCGACCCGACCCGAACGCACCCGGTCAGGCCAACCTCACATGGCGCGACATGGCACACCCGACCGAATGATGCCACAAGGGATCAAATGAAAAAAGGGCCACCCAAATGTGCACAAGGCACTCGAGAAGTCACAACTTAGCAAAACAGATACGGGGGCCCTCGAATGAAACAACCTGACCTGAATGCGCCTGGTCGCGCGACCTCACAATACGGCACGACACAGCACGCCCAACCGAATGATGCCATAGGGGAGAAAACGGAAAACGGGCCACCCGAATGTGCATAAGGCACCTGGGCAGTCACAACTTAGCAAAACTAATACAGGCGCCCTCGAACGAAACAACCTGACCTGAACGCGCCCGTTCGGGCGACCTCACACGGCGCGACACCGCGCGCCCGACCGAATGATGCCATAAGGGAGAAAACAGAAAACAGGCCACCCAAACGTGTAGAAGGCACCCAGGTGGTCACAACTTAGCAAAACTGATACGGCCACCCTCGAACGAAATGGCCCGAACCGACCCAAACGCGCCCGGTTGGGCGACCGCACACGACGCGACACGGCGTGCCCGACCGAACAATGCCACAAGGGAGAAAACGGAAAACGGCCACCCAAACGTGCATAAGGCACCTAAGCAGTCACAACTTATAAAAACTGATACAGGCGCCCTCGAATGAAACGGCCCGACCCGACCCAAATGCGCCCAGTTGGGCGACCTCACATGGCGCGACATGGCGCGCCCGACCGAAAGATGCCACAAGGGAGAAAATGGAAAACAGGCCACCCAAATGTGAACAAGGGACCCGGGTGGTCACAACTTAGCAAAACTGATACAAGTGCCCTCAAACGAAACGGCCCAACCAGAATGCACCCAGTCGGGCGACCTCACACGGCGCGACATGGAGCGCTTGAATGAATGATGCCACAAGGGAGCACATGGCAAACGGGCCACCCGAACGTGCACAAGGCACCCAGGTGGTCACAACTTAGAAAAACTAATATAGGCGCTCTCGAATGAAATGACACAACCCGAACACGCCCGGTCGAGTGACCTCGCACGGATCAACATGGCACGCTCGATCGAATGATGCCACAAGGGAGAAAATGGAAAACAGGCTGCCCGAAGGTGCACAAGGCACCCGGGTAGTCACAACTTAGCAAAACTGATAAGGGCACCCTCGAATGAAACGGCCTGACCCGACCCAAACGTGCCAAGTTGGGAGACCTCACACGACATGACACGACGCGCCCGACTAAATGATACCACAAGGGAGAAAATGGTAAATGGGCCGCCCAAACGTGCACAAGGCACCCGTGCAATCACAACTTAGCAAAACTGATATGGACGCCCCCGAACAAAACGGCCCAACCAGAACGCTCCTGGTCGGGCGCCGAACTCACACAGCAGGACACGACGCGCCTGAACGAACATCGATGCCACAAGGGAGCAAACAAAAAATGAGCCGCCCGAACATGCACAAGGCACCCGGGTGGTCACAACTTAGAAAAACTGATACGGGCGCCATCGAACGAAACGACCTAACCTGACCCGAACGCGCCCGGTCGGGCGACCTCACACGACACGCCCGACCGAACGATGCCACAAGGGAGAAAACAAAAAATGGGCCACCTGAACGTGCACAAGGGACCCGAGCGGTCACAACTTAGCAAAACTGATACGGGCGCCCTCGAACGAAATAGCCCGACCGGAACGCGCCCGGTCGGGCACCAACGTCATACGACGCGACACGACGCGCCTGAACGAACGTCGGTGCCATAAGGGAGCAAATAGAAAATGAGCCACCTGAACATGCACAAGGCACCAGGGCGGTCAAAACTTATCAAAACTGGTACGGGTGCCCTCAAACGAAATAGCCCTACTTGACCTGAACGCGCCTGGTCGAGCAACCTCACACAGCGCGACACGGCGCACCTGACCGAATGATGCCACAAGGGAGCAAACAGAAAATGGGCCATCCGAACGTGCATAAGGCACCCGCGTAGTCACAACTTAGCAAAACTGAAACGGGCGCCCTCGAACGAAATGGCCCAACCCGAACATGCCTGGTCGGGCGACCTCATAGTATGGCGCGACACGGTGCGCCTGAATAAATGATGCCACAAGGGAGCAAACGAAAAACGGGCCACATGAACGTGCACAAGGCACACGAGTGGTCACAACTTAGCAAAACTGATACGGGCGCCCTCGAATGAAATGGCCCGACCTGAACGCACCCGGTTGGGCGACCTCACATAGCGCGACACGGTGTGCCCGACCGAACGATGCCACAAGGGAGAAAATGACAAAAGGGCCACCCGAACATGCACAATGAATCCGGGCGGTCACAACTTAGCAAAACAGATACGGGCGCCCTCGAACAAAACGGCCCGACCCGAACGCGCCCAGTTGGGCGAGCTCACAATATGGCGCAACATGGCGCGCCCAACTGAATGATGCCACAGGGGAACAAATGGAAAACGGGCCACCCGAATGTGCATAAGGCACCGGGGCGGTCACAACTTAGCAAAACTGATACGGGTGCCCTCAAACAAAACGGCCCAACCTGAACGCGCCTGGACAGGCGACCTCACACAATGCACCCGACCGAACAATGCCACAAGGGAGAAAACAACAAACGGGCCACACAAATGTGCACAAGGCACCCAGATGGTCACAACTTAGCAAAACTGATATGGGCACCCTCGAACGAAAACAGCCCGACCCGACTCGAACGCGCCCGGTCGGGCAACCTCACATGGCGCGACACGGCGTGCCCGACTGACCAATGCCACAAGGGAGCAAACGAAAAATGGTCCACCCAAACGTGCACAAGGCACTCGGGCAGTCACAACTTAGCAAAACTGATACGGGCGCCCTCGAATGAAATGGCCCGACCCGACCCAAACGCACCCAGTTGGGCGACCTCACATGGCGCGACACGGCGTGCCTAGCCAAATGATGCCACAAGGGAGAAAATGGCAAATGGGCCGCCAAAATGTGAACAAAGGACCTGGGCGGTCACAACTTAACAAAACTGATACAGGCGCCCTCAAACAAAACGGCCCGACCCGAACGCACTCGGTCGGGCGACCTCACACGGCGTGACACAGGGCGCCCAAATGAACGATGCCACAAGAGAGAAAATGGAAAACGGGCCACCCGAATGTGCACAAGGCACCCGGGTGGTCACGACTTAGCAAAACTGATACGGGCGCTCTCGAACGAAATGTCGCGACCCAAACGCACCCAGTCAGGCGACCTCGCACGAATCGACACGGTGTGCTGGATTAAACGATGCCACAAGGGAGAAAACAGAAAATGGGCCGCCCGAAGGTGCATAAGGCACCCGGGTGGTCACAACTTAGCAAAACTGATACAGGCGCCCTCGAACGAAACGGCTCGACCTGACTCGAACGTGTCCGGTTGGGCGACCTCACACGGCGCAACACAGTTTGCCGAACCGAGCGATTCCACAAGGGAGAAAATGGAAAATGGGCCGCCCGAACGTGTACAAGGCACCTAGGTGATCACAACTTAGCAAAACTGATATGGGTGCCCCGTAACGAAATGACTCGACCGGAACGCTCCCGGTCGGGCGCCGACCTTACACGGCGCGACACGACGCGCCTAAATGAACGTCAATGCCACAAGGGAGAAAACAGAAAACGAGCCACATGAACGTGCACAAGGCACCCGGGTGGTCACAACTTAGCAAAATTGATACGGGTGCCCTCGAACGAAACGGCCCGACCTAACCGAACATGCCCGGTTGGGCAACCTCACATGGCGCGACACGGCGCGCCTGACCGAACAATGCCTCAAGGGAGCAAATGGAAAATGGGCCACCTGAACGTGCACAAGGCACCCGGGTAGTCACAACTTAGCAAAACTGATACGGGCACCCTCGAACGAAATGACCCAACCTAAACACGCCTGGTCGGGCGACCTCACAGTACGGCGCAACACGGCGCGCCTGACCGAATGATGCCACAAGGGAGAAAATGACAAACGGGCCACCGGAACGTACACAAGGCACCCGAGCGGTCACAACTTAGCAAAACTGATATGGGCACCCTCGAACGAAACGGCCCGACCTGAACGCGCTCGGTTGGGTGACCTCACATGGCACGACACGGCGCGCCTGACCGAATGATGCCACAAGGGAGCAAATGAAAAACGAGCCGCCCGAAGGTGGACAAGGCACTCGGGTGGTCACAACTTAGCAAAACTGATACGAGCTCCCTCGAACGAAACGGCCCGACCCGACCCGAACGCACCCGGTCGGGCGACCTCACACGGCACAACACGGTGCGCCCGACTGAACGATGCCACAAGGGAGAAAATGGCAAGTGGGCCACCTGAACGTGCACAAGGCACTCGGGTGGTCACAACTTAGCAAAACTGATATGGGTGCCCTCGAACGAAATGACCCGACCTGAACGCACCTAGTTGGGCGGCCTCACACGGCATGCCCGACCAAACGGTGCCACAAGGGATAAAATGGAAAACGGGCCACCCGAAGATGCGCAAGGCACCCAGGTGGTCACAACTTAGAAAAACTGATACGGGCGCCCTTGAACGAAACGGCCCAACCCGACCCGAACGCGCCCGGTCGAGCGACCTCACACAACATGGCACGGCATGCCTGACCGAACGATGCCACAAGGGAGCAAACGGCAAACGGGCCGCCCAAACATGCACAAGGGACCCGAGCAGTCACAACTTAGCAAAACTGATACGGGCGCCCTCGAACGAAACAGCCTGACCCAAACGTGCCTGGTCGGGCAACCTCACACGGTACGACACGGCGCACCCAAACGAACGATGCCACAAGGGAGAAAACGGCAAACGGGCCACCCGAACATGCACAAGGCACCCTGGCAGTCACAACTTAGCAAAACTGATATGAGTGCCCTCGAACGAAATGGCCCGACCTGAACGCGCCCGGTCGGGCGACCTCACACTGCGCGACATGACACGCCCGACCGTGGTTGGGGGCACACATTAAAAGTGAACCAAGGAGTGAGCGCATCACGTCTTTCATACTTTATGAAACTCCTTAGAAGTCCCATCATAACCACCTTCCATATTCATCACAATGTGATATGTCAACTAAAGATATCTTATTATGTTGCTCCAACCATTCAAAATGGGGACCCAAGTTAGACTATTATTTATTAAAGGAGAGGCCAAAGAAATTAATTTACAAGTCGTCGCAATAGCGACGCTTTCATAAAAATGTCGCAAGAGCGACACTTAGCCCAAACTGTCGCAATAGCGACGCTTTTTCCCAAACTTTCGCAATAGCGACGCTTTTGCCCAAACTGCCGCAACAGCGACGCTTTCTTCCAAACGTCGCAATAGTGCAACTCTAATCTGTCGCAATTCCGATGCTTTTGCCCAAACTGTTGCTATTCTGACGCTTTGCTACAAACGTGCAAGACTGACACTACTTCTATGTGTTGCAATACCGACACTTGTCTCTAAACGTCGTTATAGCGACAGTTGTGGCTGGGATTTGAAAAATTGATAAATTTTGGGGAAATTTCCGACATTTGGTCAAAAGTGTCGGAACCAAAGTGTCAGAATTTCCGCAAAATGTACTAGTGGGAAAAGGTAGTCAAACCATTCCCCCAAGCTTGTATGAAGCTTCTACGCAACCAGAAGGTTGTAGAAAATCTCCAAACCCTAATAGAAAACTGCGCAGGAAGAATTGATCTGCAGCCCGAAGTAAAGACATTAAATAACATATACAAAAAGAAAAAGAGGACGGGCCGAGAGATGTGCATGACTATGCAGATTGGGGAATATGAAATGGACCAATTTATCCTTGACTTAGGTTCAGATGCTAATGTCTTACCTAAGAAGACTTGGAAGCGAATGGGAGAACCTCGACAATAATGGTCGACTATTTAGTTGCGGATGGCTAATCAACAGAATATTATCCCATTACGAAGACTGAAGAAGGTAGTAGTAGATATTGCAGGCGTCAAATTCCACACAAATTTTGAGGTAATCTAGATAGTAGAAGATGTAGAACCTTACCCTGCGCTCCTGGGTCTAGATTAGGCTATTGAGATTGGAGGTATCATTAATTTAAAAAGGATAAGTATGATCTTCGAGAATGAGGGCACAAGCGTAATTGTTCCACTAGACCCAACGGAAGGAGAAAGGTATACGGATTTGATTCAAGAAGAGGAAGATGTTGATCATATATACAAACTAACTGCCTGAGATGATGATTGGATCAACCCCATGACTGACAGTATGCTATGCTGGGAAAAATATAGTGAGTGCTTATCCGACTCAAATGAGGAAATTGAAAACTGGAAAAACCGATTGCATGATGTATCCGTGCTAATGTGTCTCAAAATCATGCATAGATTCCGATTTATTTCTTCAGAGGTAAGAGAAATACCCCATTTGATGACTCTTGTCATATTGAATATTTCCTAGCAGTGATTTAGGCAAGTGCTCCTAAGGAACGATGGGTCTGGGCCCTAGAGTTGGGCATGCCCACAACCCCTACATGCTAGTGGGAAACCATAAAAGAAACTTCCGATACTGGGAAGAATGCCGCAGGATGCTGATTCTATGATTCTGCAGAGCAACTAACCCACCGATAGAACTCTTCTCGGGGCAAGCGGATGCACGCGGGCATGTGATTATTTGGTTAGAAGACGTAGATAAGGAAGCAACGAATGAATGGTTCCATAGGTTTGTTCACTCATTGGGGCCAATCCCAACCTCCTGGTACTTGGATGCATAACTACATCAACGTACCAGGCATTGGAGTACGATGGTCGAGGACTTCGTATGAATGTTTGGACTAACAGGAGGTACCGATAAACTTGACGAAGCCTTGTAGTACATCGATGCGTTAGTCTTCAGTGGAACCCACTGGGGCTAGAATGTGCTGCACCATCTTGGGATGCGCAGCTACCAGATGTCATAAATTGCAGAAATTTATTAATAGAAGCATGTGAGGAAGATCCCCGGAATATTAGCATTGCAGAATCGGAAGGGGAACGGGTTTTTGTAGGTCCATTGCTGCAAATGATTGATGTCACCAAACCTCTGAAACTGAAAGAAATTAATATTGGCTCGGCGGAACAACCCAAGTTGGCCAAGATTGGGGACTACTAGGATGATGGAATGGTGGGAAAATTCACAGAGCTGCTAACTAAATACCAGGACCTATTTCCAACCAAGTTCTCGGAACTTAAGGGAATCTTGGGCGATATGGGAGTTATGAGGATAACATTGAAGCCTGATGCGTGGCCAGTCAAACAACGACTTTATCGCCTAAACCCGAAATACAAGCAAAAAGTTAAGGAGGAACTCGAGAAAATGGTGGCCACAGGCATCATTGAACCAGTCAAGCAGTCTGAATGGGTAAGCCCCATGGTAGTCCAAGAAAAGAAGACTAAAGGAGAATTAAGAATCTATGTTGAACTGCACAAGCTAAATGATATCTACGTCCATGATCCGTTCCCCACACCGTTATCTGACGAAATCCTAGATAATGTAGGAGGTCAGGAGGCTTATTCGTTTACTGATGGATTATCAGGGTACTATCAGATACGTATTGCACCTGAAGATTGTAGCAAGACAACTTTCATGATAGAGTGGGGCTTCTTTCAGTATAATGTCATGCCCTTTGGGTTAAAGAATGCACCTGCCATATTTTCACGAGTTGTTGTGGCTGTATTCAAGGAGTTCATGCACAAGTTATTGGAAGCTTATTTTGATGATTGGAAGGTGTCCAAGCTAGTGAAAAACCATGTATCAAACCTGCGCATGATGCTGGAGGCCTGCAGAAAACACCAGATCTCTCTGAACATCAAGAAATTCATATTTTGTGTCCCATTCAAAATTTTGTTAGGACATGTGTTTTGTCAACAAAGGCTGATGATGGACCCAGCTAAAATCGCAATTATCATTAATTTGGCAGTTCCAACCACAAAGAAGCAGCTTCGCTCCATCCTGGGTCACACATGTTATTACAGAAAATTCATACAGGGGTACACTTTGATCACTACCCCGATGGAAAAGCTACTAAAGAAAGATGTGACGTTCTTCTAGGATGATGAATGTCAAAAAAATTTCGAGCTGCTAAAAGAAAAAATGGTGACTTCACCTATCTTGATATTTCCTGATTGGGCTAAGACCTTCCATGTCCATTTGGATGCATTAGGGATTGCCTTGGAGGTTGTCCTAGCACAACCTAGGGAAGGGGATATAGATCACCCGGTGACCTTCGCTAGTAAGAAGCAGGTCCTCAGCGACCATCTGACACCATGGTCATAGGATGCCCTAAAGATTTCACAAGACATAGACGGTGCGGTGCAGTAGTTGAACCAAGCTCTTAACAGTGTCACTGCTGCCATGGAGCATCCAACATCTCAGAAATTGGTGGAAAACGTGTATACTATCGTCGCGTAGAGCCTTCTCATGTTGCATCCGCTTACTGCTACCATGGAACAGCTGAAAGACAAGATGAAGACCCAACCCGCGTTGTGACTCAGGACGAGTCACAATATTGTGTTGGGGGACTATTAAAATAGGGTCTCCTAGCCTCATTTTTTTCCAATTTGTAATATTTTGTAATATTTAGTCTAGTACAGGGTGTTTTGGGATGAGTCCAAAACCCCCAATCTTTGTAACAGGTCAAAAGAGTAGACCAATACAACCAAAATATGTATGTAATACAACCATATTTTTCTCCACACCAAAGTGTCATGTGACCTGACTGTAGTATGCCTCCCAAATCATCTTGGCATGCTCACTTGAAGGAAAAAAGGTGGCCTAAGTATCATAATAATGCATCCAATATGTGGAAATATGGAACTTGCTTTCCATCCAATAAAATCTAGTATTTGGTGGTGAAACCTATATCATTTTTATATAATTACGACCATCCAAAGGTTTCGTGGCCATAAGAGTTGATAACAGTAGGAAATGCTGCAACTGGGGGTTGACTGAGGAAATTTGCAACATGATTGGTGTTTTGCTTCTTGTATTTAATGTTTAAGCGGAATTGTTGCATATATGTAAACTACTTCTGATTTTGGTCATTCTGCAACTTCCCTTGTGTATTGATAAACTAAAGAGGTCGATGATTTGTGTGGATGATTGTATCCTTCCCCAGAATTTAATGCTTCCAATGTCGACACACCTGCACAATGAAATACATATCTTTATCATAGATGGGGTATTTCTGAATTGTATTAGAGAATTTCTCACTATCATAGACCATCAGATGCCCCTGTTGGGTGAGAACTGCACTAATAGCATAATCAGAGGTGTATGTCTCAATTTCAAATGGTTGTTGCAGGTATGGTAATGTGAGGACAGGTGCAGAGCATAGGCGGTGTTTTATCTCAATGAACACCTTCTATTAGGAGTTATACTAGAAAAAAATTTCTTTCGCTTTTCCCTTGGTAACCTGACTTAGAGGCTAAGTGATATGAGAGAATCCCAACACGAACCTCCAATAACAATTGGAAAGGCCCAAAAAGTTGTGAAGCGCTATTAGAGTGGTCGAGGCTGGCCAATCCCAAATGAATTGGATATTATTTGGATCCACATGCATGCCTAGCTCATAAATGATGTTTCCCATATATTGGACTTGGCTTAAGCCAAATGTGCATTTCTCCAAGTTGGCACATATTTTTTGCCCCTGCATTGTTGAAAGGACATGCAAAATATGTTATAGGTGCTCTTCCCAACTCTTGTTGCGAATGAGGATGTTTTCCATATATAAAACCACGAACGAGTTGGTGAAGGGTCACAATATGGCATCCATCAACCTCATAAAAGTTGCAGGGGCATTTTTCAACCCGAAAGGCATGACCAACCACTTGAAAAGGCCCTCCTTGTTGGAAATGTATTCACTACTGAAAGGGGGTGTGTGAATCAATAGTGGCTATGTTTCTTAACTTTTCAGTTCCTTTTGAAATTACTACAACACAGTCTTAATTAGCCCATTACTAATTTAAGCCATTTAGAAAAATATATGAGAACCATGAAATAAACCAAAGAATCATGCAAAAGAAGACACAATATTTTCTCATGGAAAACACTCCTCCTGGGTTAAAAAACACCCTTGTTGTTGTTGTACTTCTCAATTAATTTTATTATTCGTCGAACAATTAAATTAAATATAATATACAAAATGGCTACTATAAGTAATGAACTCTGATCCTCCTCTCACGACTCTACATGCATATATCTACTAGAAGCCACCATGACTAATGAGCCTTGCCCAACTTCGATTAGACTCATGAAGAAATATTATCCTCATCTCACGACTCTACGGACCTCATCTGATGGAAGCCACCATGATGAATGAGCTTCAACCAACTCCTGTTGTAATTATGAAGAAATATGTTCCTTGTACTGAATTTTTCAGAGCCCCCACTCCACTCTTCTATGTGATTCTTGTTCACAATATTTTAGACTGGATTCAATCTGAATCGCTTGAATATAACAACACAACAACCTCTAGAAATATAGGACCAAAACATCATAATAATCTCTCCCAAAAATATGCATAACTCACTCACTTAATCACATACTAATACATAAGATCTAGGTTGAAACATAATTATGTTGCCATCTTCTACTACTTTGATCTGTTGAAGATATTCTGCATAAATTCCTACACAGTATGCACCCACAAATATTCACACACATCGTACACACTCCAAGCTCACACCACTATCACATTTTCTCCTCAAGTGAACCAACCAAATAGACTCATGATCTTCGTCTATTTATAATACTAAAAAATTAATTCCATTTTTTTAGTGGAGGTATATTCATATGTCGGGAGTGGATCAGATCAATGCTTCCCAACTCAATCAATCCACTAGTAAATGAAGTTAGTGGATTGATTGAGTCATTTACTAATTTTTTTTTTGAACTTTACATGATTATTTTCGAACAATACAATCCATAAAATGAAATAAACAATCGATAAGTGTAAGGAATCTAGAGGAATTGCAGTTTTGAGTCTCAGTCGCATGCACAGCACTAGACAAACTCGGCTTTAGTCGCTCGCACAGTAACTGCAATCTAGTGACTCAGTAGTTCCAGTCGCTCCCACAACTCTTTATCCATGTGATTGGGGTTGATTTCTTCAGTCACTCTCTCAAAACTGCAAGGATTCGACTAGAAAGATTTAGTCTCCCCCATAGGCTTCTCTGCAAGCATCTGGAGATTTCCATTCACTTTCATGACCTTCCTTCCATGCGACCAGAGCTGAACATGACCTGAAACATAAGTATTTTCCTTCAGAATTGCACCAGACTTGCTCCATTTCTTTATCATCATTAGGAATCCACTGTAGCCTTTTCAACACTCAAAAAATCCACTATCACAACTCCATCATCATCACAAGTCAAACTAGGTTTACTTGTATGCCATCCGTTATATTCTTCAACACTCAAGCCATCAAAATTCACCACAACTACTGCAACATCTACAACCATCAATGACATACCCTATAGTTAATAATACAACCAGGTTGACATCAATGCCAACCAACAACATTGCATCCTCCAACACCATGATACTAGGTTGACATCAATGCCAACCAAACAACTCATCATGTCATTAATTCCAACAAACTCCCCCTTTGGCATTGATGTCAACCCCAACTGGTTCAACCAAAACGACCTAATTCACTGCCCCCTTGACATCGTTGGAAAAGGGTTGATCTCATCCAAATAGTTGTAATTGAAATAAACACTACTCCCCCTAGACATTAGTTTTGTCTTCAACAAGAAACAACAATCATAACCATCCACATAGTGTGAGAAGAAGCATACCATGACCAATAAACATAACAACACATCATATATATCAGCAAGATCATATCATAGACAACAACACTCCTCATGGCATCATGACAACAAATAATAGCAGTAATGAGCCAACCACTCTCTCTCCTGAAGCATTAGAAACAAACTCTCCATGAACACCATTCTCAACCAGCAGTAACAACATACAACTCAACAAAAACATGATCGTTAGCAATAAAATACCATGAACATCAACACTCTCTCCATCAACAAATAACATAAGAATCAACAACAACAATGTGATATGAGTAGAAACACATCATAAGCATCAATAGTAGAAAAACCTCTCATCTTAGCAGCACCAACTACATCAACCTCACCCTCATCCAAACCAACAACAACATAGTGTACCAAAAACAACAACAAACCGTGTCTAATCTATAGCAGAATATTGGATATTCTCCCCCTCAACATCATCATCCTGTAGCCAATTCCTTCTAGTTGAAGGATACACCTCAAGGACCAAGGGACTGACTATACAATATGACTAAAACAACACCCATCAACCCATATGAATGGTTTCCCTCATCAATGAATAATAGACATTAAGAGTCTCTCTCTCCAACATGACCGTGACCAAAGATATACAATACAATGTAGTACATGGTTGTATAATGAGATACAAGGCTATCAAATGAGTATGAGATGATGTATAATAGCCCAAAAAAGGATGCAACAAACAATAATGACACTAACTTGTCATGACTCATAACCTTCCTATCACCAACTTATGACAACATAAACTCATTGACATGAACACTTGATTACATGGCTTCATAAACAAGATACATAATTGAAATTGATGAAGTACAATATGAAGCATGTGGTTGTTATAATAGCAATAATGAGACAACCATAGTTACTAATCAAATGGGTAAATTACCCAGTACCCATTTTTTTGAGGTAGCAAAAAAAAACACCTGATTTTGAAAAGTGGTGATGCGGAATCACCCTTTTTTTAGCATAGTTTTGGCACTATAAATTTTCTTATGATTTTTTTTTTAATTTCATAATTTTTATGTTGATTTTGAAAAATGGTCATGTAAAATTACCTTTTTTTTAGCATATTTTTGGAACTTTAAATTTTCTTTGATTTTTTTTTACATGTCATGATTTTCATGTTGATTTTGAAAAGTGATGATTTTTTATTTATCAAGTATGAACATTTGTTTTAAAACGTTAGTGATTTTCATACTAATTTTGAAAAGGGTTGATGCAACATCAATCATTTTTGTTTAGAGTGATGATTTTCATCTTGCTAATAAAACATAGAAATAAAATAAAAGACATGACAAAAAAAAATCAAATATAAAAAAAAAACCAATAAAAGTGTTAAAAGAACAAAATAACTCGTAAAAAATAAATAAATAAATATAAATATAAATAAATAAATAAAGGAAAATTTAAAAAAAAAAACACATAATTTAAAGAAAAAAATAATTAAGCAAAAAAAAAAACAATTTTTTTTTAAGTTATTAAAAAAAAAAACAACATAATTAAAAAAAATGATAAAAATAATAATAATAATAATAATCAAAATACTAAAATAAAAAATAATTTAAATTCAGAAATTTAAATTAAAAAAAAAAAAAAATTTAAAAGGAAATTTAAATGAAAAAAAAGGTATACATATATATGACTAGCAATTGCACCAAAAGGGTGCAAAGACACGCCGATAGAAATGTAGATGAATTTAGAGTGACGTAGAGGTAGCGCTGCAGGAAAAAAGGATGTGGACATGGAAGGCATGAGGAATTAGGAGACGAGGGGTGGGGAGAAATGGGAAGGAATTGGTAAAGTAGAGGGTTGTGTGTGGGACATGGTTGTGTTATCAAAATGTGGCCAGTTGTCGGGGTGATCGGTTGCCCTCATAGAAGCACCAAGGAGATAGAGATATGCAAAAAAATAATAGGGAAGCCAATGAATTAAGCAAGTAAGTAAAGACTTAGAAATTAAATTTGTTGAAATAGGAGACGAAAGTGGAAGAAGATGTATGGAATTGTTGAAATGCACCCTATCATATTGATTTTCTATGATTATGTCTTTGTTGAGGTTGGAGGGGGGTGATTTTTGTTTTTTCTTCTTTATGTTAAAAATATGGATATATCAATACATGTGAAACACATTAAGAAACTGAAAAATGACATCAAAGTTCAGTACACCATTGTTTACATGTCTAAAAAATAATTCCTAGACAACTCCTTTCAAGCAATCTATCCCTCTGAGGCTCTGATTATCCACTCAACACAGAATTTGTCTTAAATAAAACTTGTTGAGAACACCCATATCATCCTGAGCTCTTGAGGTACAACATAAATTCAATTCAATTCTATGAAATTCTTTTCAATTCAAAACCAACACAAATAAATGGCCTCAAAGATCCCACCAGCGTCTCATAGGCACCTGAAGTGGCACCAAACAAGAAGAATAATTAACATGATTGATCATTAAAGTTTTGGTACAAATATCGAAGAATATTGATTTTAATCAACTTCTCAACTTTTTTTCTACTTTTTCCATCATCATAACCCATAAAACCCATAACTCCTTCGACAAATCCTAGACAACAAAGAGATGCCGAAAAAAAAACCTCAAATAGTGTGCCAAGTGGAATCCATGTACATCCTTTGTTTAAGAATAATTTTAGCCTCTAATGCACTTTATTCTCTATGAATTTTTTTATCATCAAGTGAGAGGGGAAAAAGTCGTCTATGAAGTAAGAGTTATCATTTCTTTAGCTTGAGAAGAGGAAATCATTAAATGAGACTTGCATCAATTCTTTCCACAAATAGATATTCTAGTGCTTTGAACATTGATATAATGCATGGGCTAATGGAGAACCTTCTCTGATAGATTTGAACAAGCCCAAAACTTCAAATTTGGATGAATGGATGGAAATATACACTGATTTGTGTGTCATGCACAATGTCGCAAGAACTGTGAAGAAAAAGTAGTCAAATCCCAATGCCTTGGCCATTAATAAAATAAAATATTACGACATTCTATCATAAGCCTTTTTTTAAATAAATTTTAATCAACCCGGTGTCAAGGTCTAGAAATCTAGCCCATCTCATGCCTAATCCATTCTCAATAATAAGAATTGTAATAATCATAATAGTGTAATTTTAATGTCATGGCTAAGGAAACACCAATTTGGTGTATGAGACCATCTTGTTCTTAGGACAAGGGAGCCTCCGCTCACAATGATTTAATTGCTAAAGTCTATAGAGGTGTATATACTCTACCCTGCTCCCGATCTGAACCTATAACCTATTAGGAAGAAACATATGTTCTTAACCATTAGGCCCACTCAAGTTGTACATGTAATGAACCATACTAATTTGACCTGATAATATGGGAAGAATATGCTCAACTCCAAGGCAAGGGCCATTGTCAAGACCTTATAAGACACGCACGGATGCGATGGGCCTCCAACCCTAGATCAACCCTGATGATCAAACCTAGATAGTAAACCTTGTTGAGTAATACCTTTGTTTAATTTTACCCAATAATTGTTTTCTCACTACTTCCTTGTGCACTAGTCGAATGTATATGCTCACAAACCCCCAAATAGAACTTTAAGCTACACATGGAAATACTAGGAGATTGAATATATGTATGCAACACTGAATATATGTATCCAATACAATTACAAATATTTCAAATAAATAACAATTTACATATTTTAAATGGACAACATTTATTTATAATAATAATAATAATATATTTTCAAGGTCACAACTTAAAAGAGGCACCAAATTGCAGTATGAGATAACTTGTCATCGTAAAAAAAGTTAAGAAAGAAAGACGAAATGTAAAGGAAAATTATAAATTGTTTCATTGTTAGTCCTTCGACCTTAATGGGTAATTGGGTATGCATGCAAGTGCAACCTGTTAGTGAATAAATACAGGGCACATTTTGTCCACAAAAGGCATCATCCCAGATCAATATTTCATTAGATAAGGTTTGATCAGGATCAACAATTAGGATTGCAAAAACTTATTCTTGGAATTCATTGGTTAAGGCACACGTTTTAGGCACTACATCAATCACCCCGAATAATTCTTAAAAGAAATGGCCCTCATGCACTTTGCCATAATAGAACATAATTCGATTGTATGTTATTACAACACTAGGAAAATTACAAATTTTGCAAGATAAATTGTTGGGAAGTTGTAGTTGGTTTATACAAAGAGCTCCCTTAAAAAAATACGAAGCAAACTCTTCAAATTAGACACAACTACAAGAAAGAATCATAATTTGATCCAACTAAAGGTTCTAATTGATCTAATCTTCTATTCCATGCATGGTCACTCTTATCCATGCTACATGCACCAGGTCAGACTGTCAAGATTGCAGGTTGTTGAAGTTCTATGGGAGACTTCTCACACTCTCTATAACTCCTACCAATATGGTATTACCTCTACCATGCCATGTACCTTCTCGTACATTATTCATTTCCAAGGTCCTTGTTTCCTAGGCACATTAAACCCATAACCATTAGAAACTTCAAAAGCTATAATAGGAAAATATAAAATCCCAAGTTTTCACATAGCTGACAAAGAGTACAACATGAACACAATAGATGATCCATGCAGACATCCAGGGCACTATCACTACCCTGCAAGTTTATTAATTAATTAAAGATAGAAAACATTAGTGGCACATACAATAATACTAAATAGTTAGCAAAATTTACCATAGTGGGTATTAAGATGATCACATTTTTGCAGAGAAGAACAACGCAAACAAGACAAATACATATCCATTCCCTACCCTATGCATGACATTATGATCAGAGAAACAGATATGCACAAAATTCCAAAGAAAAGATCCACTTTAAACGATAAATGTAACATGTGAGTTCCTTGGTTATTTCTATTATTAACATAGATAAATGTAAATGTGAAAACAGTAAGATGATGAAAAAACAATACAAGCACAAACTTATTGAATATATTTGCATATATGGACACTATTGCCTTCAGGGCCTAGACATAACATACGGTGATTTCTGAATAACCTGAAATATCATTCAGATAGTAGGAATCTTCTTACTATGTCTGCAATCGATTATGTGAAGCCAACTGAACAACTCTGTCATAGTTCTATCAAAACCTTTTTGGAAGATGTATTTCATTAGCCCTCTTCCTGGCTCTGAATCACTACTTCTGCCAATTATTACAACTTGGGCAAGCACAGATGATCTGCTATGGAAAATGAGACAAATCCCCATGGAAAATAATATCTGCTATTGGTATTTTCTTCAACATTTACCCTCACATTTTCATTTTGTGGGAATGTCAACATCAATGTTTGTGTCATGCGGATCTTCTCCCCTCTGCATTGATCTGAAGTTGCTACTGCAAGGATCAACATCCAGCAACTTCTGTACAATTTATCTCATTGTTGGCCGCAGTGCCGGTACGTTGCAGGTACAATGTACTGCTATTTTCAAGGCTTTGATAATTTATCCCTGAAAGGGCTCACAAATATTTGAGTCGAGAGGTTCCAGAGCATGTTTTTGGGAGCATATCTCGTGTGAAATCCAAGATACAATATCTCTGTACTCTCCAAATCCTGGCTTAATTGGTTGTTTGCCAGTAACAAGCTCCAACAATACCACACCAAAGCTATAAACATCACTATTTTCTGTAATGTTCAGAGTGTATGCATATTCTACATAGAAAAAATGGATGTCAGAACTCAACCACCAAGAACAATTATATACATCCAAGTATAAATGATATTTGAGAAAGGTTATAATCTATAACTGTAAAGCCTATGAAAACCTTGAAAAAGACTCGTGTTTTCTTTGTCAAAGGTGCAAACTAGGGAAGCACAGTACTAAGATGAACATAACAGGAGCAATGTAGCCTTGGGTGCCTGCAAAAGCTACTGTAGAATCATTTCCTGCACAAGTTTGAAGAATTTTAGCAATCCCAAAATCGTCGATCTTTGCCTAGTAAAATTTATCCAGAAAAATATTGGAAGATTTTACATCTCTGTAAATAATTGCAGGCAAGCAATCATGATGAAGATATGCTAATCCATGAGCTACTCCCAATGCAATCTTGTACCGTGTTGGCCAATCCAAATCCATGCCACATCTCTTTAATGTCTTCTCCTCATTATTTTTGTTCAAAGCATCAAATAAGTTTCCATTTGGCATGTATTCACATACCAATAGATTTGAATTACCATTTGACAAATAATAATAAAGCTTCAATATATTTTTATGCCGAACTGTTCCCAAAATGTCCACTTCCGCCTTTATCAATTTGTCTATCTCATTTTGCTTATTTCTGTTGATGTTCATTGTCAATATTCGCTTTACGGCTACAGTTTCATTGTTCTGCAAGGGGACATGATATACCTTGCCTGATCCACCACTTCCTATGACATTCTCTTCATCTAATAAAGCCTTCAAAATCTCTTCCTCAGAGAAGCTTAGGTCCAAGAAGAAGTATCCCTTTCACCCATCAAGTCAAGTTGATTTTGACAATATCTTCGCTGAAATTGTATCAATCCAATCACAAGAAGTAACATTGGTGTTCCAACAATGAGCCCAAAGATAATTCCCATTTGTTTGTCTTCTTTCCCTTGATGAGAATCATAGCAAGCCTTAATTATATTTTCATTATCATTATTATCATTTCCAGAGCTGTTAGCACAGAGCCCTGAATTTCCCAAAAAGCTGACTGTTTAGCTCAGTAATGAGTGAATGTGGAACAACCCCACTTAACTCGTTATTTGAAAGATCAAGAAAACTAAGTTTCAGTGCACCAAAAATGCTTGGAATTGAACCAGATAGTTTGTTGTTTGAAATATTTAAGGAGTTCGGATTAGAAATAGATCACAGTGACTCTGGATTTGATCCTTGCAAATAATTTTCTGCAAGATTAACAACAACGAAAGAAGTACAGAAACAAACTTCCTTTGGTATGGATCCCTCAAACATGTTGTTCTGCAAATAAAGATTATTTAACTGCCTCATGTTGCCTATTTCCTTGGGTATTGGACCTGTAAAGAGATTATTTCTTCCTTCAAGATTGACCAATAGCTCTGCCATGCCGATCTCTCGTACCAGAAACCCAGAGAATTGATTATTCTGAATATACAACTCTGATAATTCCTTCGCATTTGCGATCTCGAAACCAATTTCACCAAAAAATTATTGAAGCCTAAATCAATCATGCTAACATTTGGAAGTCCCCTAATTCCTTTGGGCACTGAACCACTCAGATTGTTGTTGTTAACTCTGAATCAAACTAGAGTTTTGCTTTCTCCATAATTTTCTGGCAGCTCTCCAGTTAAAAAAGTTATAGATAACCAGAAGTTTTTGCAGATTTCCTACTCTGCACATATCTTTTGGTAGCAGGCCACTGAACTAGTTCTCAGAAACATCGATCAAGTTAAACTTGGATAGATTTCCAAGCTTTTGTGGTAGTTGGTCTGTGAAATTGTTCATATACAGTGACAAACTTACAAGATTTGGGAATTCCCCGAAGCCTTCAGGAATTCGACCTGACAGTTGGTTCTTGTGGATTTGAAACGATACGAGGCTTCTTAATTCACCAACCTCCTCTGGAATACTTCCACTAAGCATGTTTTTTGATGCATCAAAATATTGCAGAAATGTAAGATTACCCAGCTCTCGAGGCATAATTCCACTAAGATTGTTCGTGTAGAGCTCCAATTGGTAGAGTTTACTGAGTTTCGAAATTTCCCTTCGAATATATCCATGGAGATTATTGGTGGAGAGATCGAGGATTGGTAGAGAGATTGATGTTAAATTTGGACAACTAGGTCCAAACTCCATGTTATGGTGCTCATATTAAGAGGCTAATATTTTTGTTGGATTCCTCTTTCGGAGAGGTGTTAAATCCATATATAATATGTCTTAATCCGATGAGCAGAACATTTATTTTGAATTTATTATTCATAATAAATTATATGTGCAGGTCGGCCTTAAGGTTTCACACCCCCAGCGGATGTGTCACACGCCCCAATGATGGATATAAATACAGGCAAAGTTGGAGAGCATTTCACAACAACTCAACTCACATCTTCTTCTCTCATCTGATTTAGTACGAGCTCCTTGGAGGACGAGTTCAGCCCACACGTGTGAAGGAGAAGAAGGACAAATCTGTACGGCTGAGCCGAAGGACGAATTTCTGCAGTTAGGGTTTTGCAGAAAGTTTGACCAGCGTTGACTTTGGTCAACGCATGGTCCGAATGGGCTGAAATTTGGTGAGAAGTTCGATTTGGAAGGCCGTACTGTTTGGCATAGAAATCGAGGTCAAAGGGTTGACCAATCTGTTGCTGCGTTGACTTTTAGCTTGCTGCCCTGCGTTGAATTTTGTGGACAACGTTGACTTTTTTGGAGTTGACTTGGGTTGACTCGTTTGCTGATTGGAGGACTATTGTGACACATTCTGGGTTGGCTGACCAAGGAGACTTTGCTGGTTGAAGCATCCTGTTGACCGCCATAACGCACCACCAAAATTTTCTGTTTCTGGTTTGTCTTCTATAAGATCCACTTATATGTTCTATCTGCATTTTACTTAACTATTTGTGTGATTGCTGTAAGAAAAGTAAAGTTGCTCCAAGCATAGAACATCTACAAAAATTTACATGGTATCAGAGGTGAGGTGAAGACAAACTCTATCTTTAGCAATCACCACCGGAAGAAATGGGTTCCACTAGTCTTGAATTCAAGGAGAATGACAAGCTGACTGGAAGGGATGACTTCCATGCCTGGAAGATGATATTAGATCTCAAATTGGAAGATCATGATCTCTTGGATCATGTGTTGGGTAAGATTCAAGAACCTCCATCCAATGCTACTGCTGTTGTTAGAAACAAGTATAAGAAGGGAGAAATCAAAGCAAAGCTGTTGATCAGGGAATCCATACATAAGAGTCTGGTTGCCTATATATCTGAACTAGGCACATCCAAGGAGATGTATGACAAATTGATCCTTATGTTCAAGGTAAACAATGTGAACCAAGTGCTATTCCTCAAGAACAAGTTGAAGAATATGAAGAAGGGCCGGGATGAGTCTGTTCAAACTTATTTTTTGAAATTGACCGAAACAAGGAACAATCTGCTAGCTATTGGGGAGACAATAGCTGATCGTGAGATGGTTCTCACCGCACTTGGAGGACTTCCATATGAATGGCAAGTATTCACAACTACCATTCTCAACAATAATACCATTCCTAACTTTGATGAGCTTCTGTCTAGATGTATGCAAGAAGAATCCAGGATGAAGGAATTCGATAATGACAGAAATGCTGCCTATGGTGCTCATTCTCGAAAGAAGAACTCTGGTGGTCCTAAGGACAAAGGAAGAACGAAGACTCAAGAAAAGAAAGGCAAGTGTTTCACTTGCCATAGGCCTGGTCACTATGCTAGAGAATGCCCCTTCAAGAAGGATTCTCCCGATAGTGATGATAACAACAACAACCGAAGGAATGGGAATCGAAGAAATGACAAATCCAAAGGAAAGAGGAAGGCTCACTTTGGTGGAAACAATCAACCTTTTAAAAGGTCTAGAAATACCGGGTATGAGGAGTCTAATGTTGTTGATAAAAGAAATGAGTATATTCTTATATCTGCTCTCTCTGCTGCATCTCCGCCCGACACTATGGATGTCTGGCTAATCGATAGTGGTGCCTCAAGACACATCACTGGATTCAAGGAAGCACTCTCTGACATGGTTGAAAGGGATACTAATCTAGAAATTATCCTTGGGGATAATGCCACATATCCCGTGAAGGGACAGGGACTGTGACCCTCCACTTGTCTCAAGGACAAGTCCTACGTTTGCAAGATGTACTCTATGTACCTAAATTGAAGAAGAACCTTGTGTCTGTATCAGCCATGGAGGACAAAGGGTTCAATGTAACATTCTCTGATGGAAAGGTGCTCATGTGGAAGAAGAGCTTCAAGGAAGCTATCTCGATTGGTTTTAGAGTTGGTACACTCTACCAGGTTGGAGGAAGTCCGTTGGGAGCAATGACTTGTGATACTATCCGACAAACCGAACTATGGCACCGAAGGTTTGGACACCTTCATTACAAGGCCCTTCCCGAAGCAAGGAAGGTGGTGACAGGGATGCCCGACTTTGGAAATAATCATGAAGGTGTATGTAAGGGTTGTGCCGAAGGAAAGCATACAAGGGGACCTTTCCCCTCAAGTGTCACAAAGACATCGGATATTTTGCAACTGGTCCATTCTGATCTATCTGGTATGCTACCCGTGACATCCCTGGGAGGATGTTCTTACTATATGACATTCACTGATGACTTCTCCCGCAAAACCTGGATATACTTCTTGAAAAAGAAGGATGAGGCTTTCATGTGGTTCCGTACCTTCAAAGCCTTGGTGGAAAATATGACCGGAAAGAAGATCAAGATTTTGAGGACCGACAATGGCACTGAATATGAGTCAAATGAGTTCAAAGACTTCTGCAGAGAAGCTGGCATTAAGAGGGAGACTATCACTGCATATACTCCCGAGCAGAATGGTGTTGCTGAACGCATGAATAGGACCATTGTGGAAGCTGCCTGTGCCATGCTATGTGACCAGGGTCTACTGAAGTTTCTATGGGGAGAATCTGCAAATACTGCTGTGTACATTCAAAACCGATGCCCTCATTCCGCTCTGGACTCCAAAACTCCCGAAGAGTTTTTCTCTGGTAAGAAACCTGATGTCTCACATTTTAGAATTTTTGGATGTCCTGTCTATTTTCATGTGCCGAAAGAAAAGAGAAGTAAGCTGCATGCTACTGGGAAGAAAGGAATGTTTGTGGGCTACAGTGAGACTTCTAAGGCCTATAGAGTCTATGTACCTAGTCAAAGGGAAGTAGATATAAGCCATGATGTCACTTTTGACGAAGATGCTTCCCTGAAGAGAGTGGTAGATCTTCCAAGATCTGTAGAAAATCATGAAGAAAGGCCTGGAAATCTGGAAGAACCGCAGGATGAGACAATGCCTGATATTGAAGGACCAATGGACCCTATCGATCCATCTCCTTCACTGGGAAAGAGACCATAATGGCTCAGGGACACCCTCGAAGATGCTGAGGGTCATGCTGCCCCAAGGGGGACATTCCGAGAAAGCAAGAAGCCGTGTAGATACCAAGGGTATCTAGCTGCCATGAGTACTATTGTACAATCTGAACCTGGATCTTTTGAGGAAGCCGTAAAGCATCAAGTCTGGAAGGATGCTATGTACGAAGAATATGAGTCCATAATGAAGAATGATGTCTGGGATGTGGTCCCGAGACCGAAGGACAAATCTGTTGTCACCGCAAAATGGCTCTACAAGATCAAACATGGATCTGATGGGAGTGCTGAAAATTTCAAGGCAAGGTTTGTTGCCCGTGGCTTCTCTCAAAAGGAAGGAATTGACTATGATGACATATTTGCACTTGTGGCACGATATACCACCATTCCATCAATCATAGCCCTTGCTGCTACGCAAGGATGGAGTCTTCATCAGATGGATGTCAAGACCGCTTTTCTGCATGGTGCAATAAAGGAAAAGGTGTATGTGGAACAACCTTTGGGATTTGAAGTTCAGGATCGAGACACTCATGTCTGCAGGTTGAAGAAAGCCCTCTATGGGTTAAAGCAAGCACCCAGAGCTTGGTACGAGAGGATGGATAGTTACTTGATGAAGCTGGGCTTCACTCGAAGTAATGCTGATCCGAACCTTTACTTCAAGGTTGTGCGGGGGAAGCCTCTCATTCTAGTGCTGTATGTGGGTGCTGTATGTGGGCGACATCTTCCTGACAGGGCGGCCCTCTCATTCATCAATGTAAGAGGGAGCTCGCTGCTGAGTTCGAGATGAAGGACCTAGAACTGATGCACTACTTCCTAGGCCTGGAGGTCTGGCAGAGACCTGGAGAGATTTTCCTTTCTCAAGGAAAATACATTGTGAAGCTTCTGGAAAGATTTGGGATGGTGGGCTGTAAGTCCGTGTCGACACCGATGGAACTCAACTTTAAGAAGTTGAGTGGCAGCGCTGCTGGGCCTATCTTGGCCAATCCTACTGAGTATCGTCAACTCATAGGAGCTTTGATGTTCTTAGTGAACACCCAACCGGATATATGTTTTGCAGTGAACACTTTGAGTCAACAGATGGTTGAGCCTCATCATTTTCACTGGGTTGGTGCCAAGAATCTTCTGAGATATCTTCGGGGCACGATAAACCATGGGCTGAGATACACTGCCGGGAGTGTGACACTCCGTGGATATACTGATGCCGATTGGGCTGGCAGTGTGGTGGATCGTAAGAGCACGTCGGGATGTTGCTTCAATCTTGGTTCTGCTTCGATCTCATGGATGAGCATGAAGCAGAAGTCGATGGCTTTGAGCACCGCGGAGGCCGAATACATTGCTGCAAGTATGGCCTGTTGTGAAGCAGTTTGGTTGCGTAAGCTCTTTAGTGAGCTGTTTGGACATGTGCTAGATACCACTGTGATACTCTGTGATAATCAGAGTGGGATTCGTATGACTGAGAATCCTGTGTTCCACGACCAATCCAAGCATATTGATATCAGGTACCACTTTATCCGGGATATGGTACAGCGAGGCGCCGTAAGGCTCGATCATATAGGAACTGATGAGCAGGTCGTGGATATTCTCACTAAGCCCCTGGGGAAGGTCAAGTTCCTAACCTTTCGTGAGAGTCTTGGTGTCGTGGAACGACCCTATGATGTGGGTCCTGTTGGACGATGAGCTCTGGGAGCTCTGGGGGGCTTTGGGGATAGCTTCTCGGAGCTATAAGCACTCATAATGCTTCTGCCCCACCCTTGTGATTATTGAGCTGGTTCACCTCTCATTTATTTGTGCCCCGTTTGCATCCTACCCATTGAGTTCAGGGCTCATGGGAAGTACCTCTCATTTGGCCAATGAGGTGGGAAAAGCTAGAGACTATTAGCAAAGACTGATGGACGCATCAGAGATTGCTGTACTCTCTATCTAGGATGGCACGGTCCAACCACTTGATTTGGGATCAAGTTTAGTGAGGTCTGGGACCTCTGCCTGACTTCGGGTCAGATGAACCAACTTTGGGTTGGTTGGATACTCTTCATGAGTTTGATAGAGGTTTTGAACCTCTGGATTGATTATGTCAGTCGGGGGATGATGTCTTTGTGACTGACCCACTTCTGTTCTGAAATAAAGAGGCCAGCAAAGCAAGTTACGGCGGGATGACGCACGATTTTTGATTGCACTGATGGATGGAGTTCTCCCTAGTTGAGAGGGAGTGTTAAATTTGGACAACTAGGTCCAAACTCCATGTTGTGATGCTCAGATTAAGAGGCTAATATTTTTATTGGATTCCTCTTTCGGAGAGGTGTAAAATCCATATAAAATATATCTTAATCCGATGAGCAGAACATTTATTTTGAATTTATTATTTATAATAAATTATATGTGCGGGTCGGCCTTAAGGTTTTACACCCCCAGCAGATGTGTCACACACCTCAATGATGGATATAAATACAGGCAAAGTTGGAGAGCATTTCACCACAACTCAACACACATCTTCTTCTCTCATCTGTTGATCTGAGCTACTTGGAGGACGGTCCATTACCGTGTGAAGGAGAAGAAGGACAAGTCTGTATGCATTTGAGCCGAAGGGCCAATTCTGCGGTTAGGGACTCTGAGAAAGTTTGACGTTGACTTTGGTGGCCGCATGGTGAATAGGTGAAATTTGGTGAGAAGTTCGATTTTGGAAGGCGAAATGCTTATTTGGCAGTAAATTGAGGTTGACCAATCTCGCTGTAATTGACTTTAACCTTTTCTCTTGTTGATTTTTAGGACAACGTTGACTTTTTTGGAGTTGACTTGGGTTGACTCGTTTGCTGATTGGAGGACTACTGTGACACATTCTAGGTTGGCTGACCAAGGAGACTTTGCTGGTTGAAGCATCCTGTTGACCGCCATAACGCACCACCAAAATTTTCTGTTTCTGGTTTGTCTTCTATAAGATCCACTTATATGTTCTATCTGCATTTTACTTAACTATTTGTGTGATTTCTGTAAGAAAAGTAAAGTTGCTCCAAGCATAGAACATCTACAAAAATTTACAATTGAGGAGGCCCAGATCTGTAAAATTTAAAATAAAACTCAGAATTTCTCCTTCGAAATTGCAAGAAGCCAGGAAAAGAAGATTGAGATTTTTCAAATTCATGAGCTCTTCAGGTATATTTCCTGGATTGAATGGATTTATTGCCAGGCTTAGAGATGGTCAACTCTGGTAAACTTCCCACAGAACCAGGGAATGGAACTGTGAAATTGTTGACTAACAAATCTAGAATTTGCAGTGATTTTAATGGAGAGAAGTCTGGTAAAAGTACCAGACAAAAAATTGTTGTTAAGATTCAAATATTCAAGCTTGCTGCAATTCATAAGGGTTGACGATAGATTCCCTTCAAGGTAATTTACCCCAAATTGAAGTTTCTTCAAGTTGCTCAAACCACATATATTGGATGGAAAAGGACCATTCAAAAATTTTGTTTCAAGTATTATTTCAGTGACCATACCTATAGAATTGTCGCATGTAATTCCATCCCAATTGCAAGGTGCAGAAATGGAGTCTTCCCAGTTTTTCATGGAATTCTGAGGATCTTTCAAGTTATTCTTCATTAGCTCTGAAATTTGAGCCTCTTGAGTAAGGGCTCGGCTGTGTTCATCTCTCCCAATCCACATGAAATGTCAAAGTATTGATTGCCTCACATTTGGAAAAGACAAAATCTTCAAAAACGCAATGGAAGAGATACATTAATGTTAAACAACCCCCAAATTTGTGTTAAAAAATACTCGGCATATGCAGCCATTAAGAGAGTGAAAGCAATATCAAGGTTCAACAATCTATATAGTTTGGTCACTTCAAAAGAAATGTAATTGGAGACAGCACATATGCCAAGCAGAAAATTAATAAGACCCTAAACAAATGAATTTACATGTCAAAATATAGAGATGATATAAAATTTTATAATATACTTTTCTTATATCTTGTTGTAGTCACATTTTTTAACTATACTTACTTTGACTTGTTCCTTAAATTACTAATCAATTTCCTAATCAACAAAACAATATCTAAAGCTCAGAGGCTTTTTCAAAGAGTCAAGAGTTGAGAATATGATTAAGAAGTTCCATAATTATAAAATTCTAAGGAACAAAAGAAAGTTCACAAGCTCACGAACCATGGAACTCACACAAGGGTGACTGCACCTACTTTTCTCTATTATAATTTTAGGCAACATTTTATAAGCATTCATCATTTGAGTTCTGAAAGTACAACTGCACTTTTTCATCAGGAAAAAAAATATAAAGCTCAAGGGATTTCGAAAGACTATAATTAGGGAGTTGTAGACTAATAAACCTCTTATGGAATGATGAATCTTATAAGATTTTCCTAGGGGTTGGGAGTATTATCAACAAGTTCTAGAACTATAAACTTCTAAGGAAGCAAGAAAACTCACAAGCCATAGAACTCTTACACTAGTGACTATCCGTACTTTTTTTTCAATCCACTTAGGTCACACATTTTAGCTTTTATAATGTTGCTTAAATTACAGTTATACTTTTTCATCAATAAAATAATATATCAAGCAAAATATTTTCCAAAACCTTTGATCCAGAAGTTTTGGAATTATAGACCTCTTATGGGAGCTGAGAAACAAAGAGGAAAAATAGAAAAATCCATTTGCATTTTGTCTCCATGGCTCCAAACAACACAAAAAACAAAATTCTTTACATGAACCGTCCTAGTGGGTCTTAGCCTACCCGAAGGCTACACTCATAATACATCAGTATTCAATATAGATATTAAAACTTTGTTTCTTTGACAATGAAAACATTTCAGATACTCAATTAAAGAATTGATGAATGATTTTACCCAACCAACGCATGTCCCAAAACCATCCCTTTGTATTTTCTTTCCAAATGTGAAGAACGACCAACTGCAATTACAAAGAAATTATATCAAGATGATGCTTTCAAATGGAAATTTGCTCAAATCAAGAATAAAAAGTCTCAATGATGTGTTCAATCATGCATCTCATCATCTTGAACCTTCCACAACTACCTTTCCTTCCAACCCCTCAATTGAATGAGAGTTTTTCAAAACATAAATGGCTTACTCGGATACTAAACAAAATCATGGTGAAAATTAAAGATATTTATGAATAAAGAACAACACAAACTTGTGTAAAGTAATTTTAATTTGAAAAGCTATTTGATTTTCCTGACACTTATTTTTGGAATTAATAGTTATTTGCAGTACCTGTAAAATGGGTTATATATTTTCTTTACAGAACACTGGAAGATACTCAGACCCACCAATTGGTTCCATCCTTGTTGATCCACATTTATCACTATGCACTAATTTTAGTGTTTTCCTCACTCATTGTGCCATGCTCTTTCAAATTTGTCATGTTGTTTCTTGCATGAGAAACCTGCTTCACTGTTACTCGCTTCTCTTGGGATTCAGATGGACCATTCACCATTATGTGTCTAGTCACTAGCTTAAGATAATAGTAACTGAGATGGTTGCACCTGCAGTGCCATATTTTATCAATCTACAAAACCTACAAGTAAATTTGATTTATGGATTCAAACCTGTAAAGGAATCTCTCCTTGAAAGTACCTACAATCTCTTTATGACGAGGCAAGACATCATCATTTTCCTCTATTTTCACTATTATTCCTATTGACACATTAGAGCTTCCTCTTTTGATGAGGATGAGTAGCCTTTTTCATGTTGCAGATGATTATGCCTTTGCTTATTTCTCTTTTTAGTAGCTTAGTTTATTTATTTTTTATGTTCTATTTTATTAGGAGTTGCTTCAGTAGTTTCGTGGCATGTCCCTACTAGATTGTACTTTTGAAACCCATCATTAGGGGAATTTTGAGGTCTAAAATGGGCCTCCTAAGAAAAATGCACAACAAAAATAAACTTTATAACAACCAATAGGATTCAAGATGATGATGTCAACCATGGGGGATGATTTACCATTTTTTAAATAAAAAGGTAAAAATATTAAAAATTAATAAAATAATAAAACTACTTTTTCAACTCGTATTTTCAACTTATCTCACAGGAATTTCCTAGAATTTGAGTGAGAACGCTCATTGGATGCAAAATTTAATTCTCATCTGAGAATTACCCATGTTGCATACTTTCGATGAACTCTACTACGAAGAATGAGAAATACACAAAAAACGTGATTGTAATCTTTTTTATGTAATTCATTTTCGTGAGACCCGGCTCGAAAGTGTTGACAGTATGCGGACAGGAATTAAATTCGCAGTCTTGAGTACTCCGGCTTTCAGAAAAATGCTGGGAGATAAGTTGAAAATATGAATTGAAAAAGTAGTTTTTTCATTTTTCCCTCTAAAATTTGATGATGTCATCAAATCTTATTAGATTTTTTCCACTATTATCTTATAATTTCCTTAGGAGGCCCATTTTAGACCTCAAAATTCCCCTAATGTACCCTACTTTTTTGGTATGAAATTATTTTATCTTATCAAATTAAACACTTGTAAGTTTTTAACTTCCTCTCATTGTGTTATTAGCAAAATGATTTAAATTGAGAATATTGTTCTGCAAACCAAGGGTATATAGAAAATTTTGGATCTGTTTCACTCAGTGTTCCATGGGGACATGTCTTGCAGGGTCGGTGGTGTGCAACCTACACTCAGTGTTCCATGGGGACATGTCTTGCAGGGTCGGTGGTATGCAACCTACACTTTACGTACCCCTAGGATAAGGGGGGTGCCTAGTGAAACATTTTGTCGTGCATCCCATCTTGTGCAACTTGGTGAATCACATAGTGAAACATTTTGGCAATGCGTGGGATGTGTTTCACAAAATCGGGGGCTTCTGGGTGCATGTCCCAAACACTAACTCCCTAGAAAAGAAACATGCTTGGATGTCCCCCATGATTTTTTTCTAGAAAACCCCAAAAATTTCCATCATTTTTGGGGGATATCTCCACACATCCCCCATGTGTGTTTTCCTTCTTCTGCATCCCAAAAACATCGTGGAACATTTCGCTTCTCACATTCATGATGTAAAATTGGTATAGTACCTTGTTCCTATATTTCATATAGTTTCCATGTCCGAAAGCCACTATTTATTTTATCTCTATCTTTTCTGAGAGAGGTGAAAATTCGGGAAGTCAATCGCCTTAAAGAACTCAAGTCTAGTTACCAACTATCTGTAGTCTAAATGGTAACATTCTATGTCACTGCAAAGAAAATTTCTTTCAAGCATTTTCCTTCCCTTTATCCATTTAACTGTTGACATAATAATTTGAGTCTCGTAAAATTGTAAGGGAGAGGTATTCTACTATTTTTTATTTATGTCCAAACTCTCTCGCAATGAAATTTTAAAAGGTCTTACCTTTATTTACTCATTTCCACTTGTCTCTGACTTTTGTACTAATGTATTGCTCTTGTTGGTTTCGCCATCATACTGTCTGCCTCTTAGTTTTTCTTGTAACATGTAGTCAAAAATATTTCAAAGGACCAATGTCCACTAGGAATGGTCAATGTTTCAAGAATATTTTCAAATGAATAAAGTTAATTGTTAAAGTAAATTGATGTGTAATTTTTTTTTCTTGTATTGTTTCATTGGTTCTAGAAAACTAATCATTGGCATCCTTAACACCTTTTAGGTGCCCACCGTTGATCTGTTATTTTGTTTTTGTGACCCACATAACTTGATTTAGAGATGAGTATTCTTGTTTTATTTGCATCTTCAAATAAAAGTCATGAACTTTTTTCTTCACCATGCATATTCCATGTCCTACATTTGAAGCACTCGGTATGATATCATCTGTTGTAGATGGTATAGAGATCATCAATCCTTCCTAGTTTTCTCATATAATTCTTCTGACTTCTAAAAATAATATTTCAATAGGAAGTTAAATGCAGAAGATTTTGCAAAGTTTGAGAACTCCATTAGTGTGCAGATTTATTGTGAAACAGGTAAGTAAAATCTTACTTCTATCACTAATACTTGTGATTTTGTCAAACTTTGTACAATCTTAATGACATTTTGCTGGGTAGCATGGGTTATTATTTGACTTTGGATAGAAGTTTTCCCTTCTTGTGGAATTTAAATTCCTTCTCTTAGGAAAATCCATAGCTCTTGTTGGCATCCCTATTTTTCCTCTATCTTTCTATCACTCGAAATATCAAAGTATGTTGGACAGGTTTCTTCATGCTAGCCTACACTACTAGAGATTCCTTTCAAACTTCCGTTGTTACATGAGATTGGTATTTTCTTTCCACATACTTATCTCTGACACAGGCTCCCTTTGAGGTTCTCCAAGCTCATGGCTCTAATTTCCATTTCATAATTTTTCTTGAAACTTTATGAAAATTTACACTGACCTTTCATTAATGGACTCCTTGCTTGCAGCAATCATTGATGCCTTTTTTAAACTATCAATATATAATATTTGAACTCGAGAAAGCTTCCATCTCTGTAAATCTTGATCATTATGTCTCTCATGGACATAAAAATTTTAAATTTTGGTGCCCAATGTTGTGCAACTATGACCATGAATTATTGTTGGTGTTCTTACGAAAACCTTGGTACCTAGTCAATCTCATAATTAATTATCCTGGATGGGATATGAAATTCTAATTTCTCCATATAAGTCCAATGAGGTTGGAACCACTCTCAAACACCCAGAAACAGTTAATGGTAATGTTTAAAACTTAAGTAAAAGTGACATTATTTGGACATAGGCTCCAAACAGTCATAAATGAGACTGTTTGGATAGAAAAGGTAAAAATAAATGAGAATTTGTGACTCCTCAAATTTATATCCCATACTTTTGTTATTTCTTAAAGGGTTTTTGAACAAAAAATTTGGGGGTTGGGGCACCCAGGCATCCCCTCCTAGATTTGGTGGGGAGACAGGGAGGGGGTGCCTAGATACATCCCTTTTGTGGAAATGTATCCCCCACATTGGGAAATGTTTCCCTTAGTGCCCCACTCATATCACGAGAAGCATGGGAGGCATGTCCCAAAGGAACATTGGAGATAATATGTAACAAAACAAATCCAAGGTGGTTAAAATGTCGAAGCAGACATCTTTATAGATACAAAAACATACATTCCACAATTTTTTAGAAAATTAAAAAATATACATAAACCATCCAAAATTCTAATCTGATGGCCTTTCTTCATTGAAAAACAAGTTGAAAAATAACATACCACATAAAAATGTGACATATATGATCTCATCATCTTGATTCCCTAACTAATATTAGGAGAATTATTAGTGTAAGAGAAAAAATCAACACTAGTTTTTAACACAAAAGAACAAATGAAGCAACATGATATCAATTAGAGACATTTGAAATCATAAATTAAAATTCTAGGCTCATGGTCTCAATATATTTATGTAATTGCATGTCCATATTCATCACTGACATCACTAAACTCTTCAACTTTTTCATTATCTAGAATATTTCTAATCAATATATTACCATCCTCATTGTCTATGTGGTGGTGTATGAAAGTAGGCACTTAGATGTTGATCAACGGTTGTCATTGATGTCAACCCAAGCATCACCAGGGGCTACCCTAATATTGCATAGGAATTTTGACTTACCAAACTACTATATTCTGGGTCAAGAATGCTTTTGATGGTTTCAAATTGTCGAGATGTTTACGTTGATATATGGCACGCCACGTAATTCTTCACGGTTTGAGAGAAATTCATGTTTGAAGTTTGTATCCCGAGTTAGTGGGCTAAAACCCCATGGGGTTGTGGAATGGGTCATTGAAAATTCAATAACTAATAATTTTTAAGCTCCTAAAATCCCTCCCACATTCACTTTTTGAAGCCCCTCTCAACCTAAGCATTTATATAAATTGTGATCCTCATATCCTCCTTATGTAGGGATTTCACTACTTGAAATAGGTCATCGTGGAATTTTCGCTCTAAATTTTTTTATACGAAGGTTCAGAAGTTGAAATTATTATGAGGTGAAGCCAAAATCCTGAGGAAACTCCTCTAAAAATTTCAGATAAGTTTGCGCAATATTTTCAGAGATATGATCTATGGAAGTCAGTGTTTTTGCAGGCTCCTGAACTTCATCTCAAAGATGTGACCTTGGGAAAATCGTCTTAAATCTCTCTCTGAGTATCGGATTGTAATTCTGTAAAAAGTGGCAGATAGTGCACAGGCTGTAGTTTTTTTTGTATCAATTTTAGAGCTGAATGAAGAAACAATGACATGTGGCATGCCGTACAAGTTCGCTCTATTGAAACAATCCATAATTAGGTCATTGTGAGAGATTGGGTATAACTCTCTCTTGAAGAATCCAAATTGGATCAGACCTATGGCATTGGAAAGAAGACTCAGAGTAATACTATAGAAATAGATTCAATATCGAGATCCTAGAAGGCAAGAAAAATCTGGATCATGTGTTGTAAAGGGCTGCAAAGGACCAGACTTTCTAGGGCATCAAACCAAAGCAAGGTGCAGTAGAGGGTAGCATGACAAGAGTAGAAATAAAGGTGCAGAACAACAATAATAAGTTCAGCACACTAAGTCTTCAAGTGGGCAGCACTGCATACAGTCATTGTAAAGGTATCATTGTACTAAGTCATTGTAAATGCATCATTGTAAAAATTGTACAAGTGTCTATCTACCAAGAGTTGAATAGGTGGTATCGAGAGGTATAGGATCATCATTAGGTGGTTGTGTCATAGTTGGGGTTATGGTATAGTGTTTCTTCTTCTTCTACATCATTCTATATCATTGTAAAGTGTACCATTTTCCCTGGTAGGGGAGTCCATTATTATTTTATTCTTTTATAGGGTGGTAGGGTGGTGCTAGGCTGGTGCATGAAGTCACCAACAGGTTTAAGCCTATGAAAAATTTAGGGTGCTAGGGTGGTGCTAGGGTGAGTTGTATCTCATTAGGTGTCGGGGCATCCATTCAGTTGAATACTGAAGAATCTCGGGCATTGGAGCATCCATCTAGTGGGAGCTAGAGAAGAATGATTTTCTAGATTCTAGGAAGTTAGAGCTTTATTTTCAATTGGAGTTGAATATTAAAGAATTATTAGAAAAGCATTCAGGTGGTTTTTTTCTCGGAGAGGGTTTCTACCTTAAAAATTGTGTGCATTTGTGTTCCTTTTGTTTACTGCTATCATTGTAAAAACACAAATAAAATTTGAAGATTAACTAATGTTGTAACTGAAAGGAATACTGATTCACTCCCCCCCCTCTCAGTATTTCCAACAATTGGTATCAGAGCTTGGTTCCTTCAATAGCTATTTAACAGCTGAAAGGAGGTCATGGAGCATACCAAGAATGGTGTACCTCTGTTCAATGAAAATAATTATGCACTCTGGAAAGGAAGAATGGAGGTCTATTTCTTAGTGCAAGGTTACGAAGTATGGGACACTGTTCAAAATGGATTTACATCAACCGTGGATGAACAAGGTAAGAATAATTTGGTAAATGATGAAAAAGCAAAGAATATTATTATTAGTGTACTTATTTAATCTTCTTATCATAAGGATTTGGGTTGTAAAACCACCAAAAAAGTATGGGAAAATCTTGAGAATATATATGTAGGTGACTCAAATGTCAAAGAAGCAAAGCTTCAAATCTATAGAGAAAAATTTGAGCAACTCGGAATGAAAGAAGATGGAAACATTGCTGCATACTTCCAATACGTTGCTGAAATAACCAATACTATGGAAGGATTAGGAGAGCCAGTTGACGAGAAGACTATTATACGAAAGATTCTTAGAACGTTACCAAGGAGATTCAACCCAAAGGTATCGGTCTTAGAATACAGTGCAATCTGGACAAACTCAGCAAAGAGGAATTACATGGAGTTCTTATAGCATATGAAATGAGACTTGATGAAGAAGAGGGTACTTCGTAACTAGAAACTGCGTTCGTTGCATCTAAGAAAACCAATAAGGACAAACAACCTTCAATTGAAAAGACATGCACCTACAAGTGTCAAGAAAAAGAAGATGATGAAGAAGGTCTTTCAGATGAAGAATATGCTTACTTTACGAGAAAAATAAAAATTGGTAAGGGAAAATTCAAAGGTAAACTTCCATTGATATGTTTCGGCTGTGGTGAGGTTGGGCATTTCGCAACAAAATGTCCAAATAGAAGTGATGGAAACTCAAAAGGAAAGAAAGGCTATAAGAAATTCAACAAGTAAGAAAAAAAGAAAGGATCCAAAAGGAACTTTCTCTCTAAAGAAGATAGCTCATCATTTGATGAAGACAGTGACAACAAAGAAGAAGCCAATGAGAGAGTATTTTTTATGGCCAAGCACAACAAACAAGAGGTATCAAACAACGAAGAAGAAGGGTTGACCATAGAATAATTTTCTAAGGAGGCAATCAGGCTTATAAAAGAGCTTAAGGCTGAGAAGATCCATTCCAATACTCTTGAAGAACAGGTTCAAGGTCTCAAAATTGAAGTTGAAGAACACAAATGTATTGAAGAGTCCCTTCAAAATAAGTTGGAAGAAGGAAACCAAGAAAGGGAAGCATTAGAAGCCGAATTAGTCTCGTTGCATAAGGAAGTGAAGAACGTAAAAACTGTCCAAAACTATGCCAACAGCTCAAGGGCATTGGAAGAACTCATCAGCAATCAACGATTTTACAATGACAGAATTGGCCTTGGTTATAAAGAAGAAGAAGGAGGACCTTCTAAAACAAAATACAATGAACCTATGAGATTTGACATGCATGTAGACTTCATTGGACAAGATTCGCAAGAACATCCTTGGAAGACGATTCCTTGATGAATATTTCCATCCAAGTACATTTTTCATGGCTGTTGTTATTCATGTGGAAAATTTGGTCATAAAGTGAACCCTATTTTTCATGTGGCTATTGTTTTCGCACGTACCCTATGAACCAATACAATTCCAGGAGATCCTTCAAATATGAACCTCCCAGGGCTCAACGAAACATCAATATATTTGAACATTTAAGAAATAATATGGAATGTTACAAATGTCAGAACTTTGGACACATAGCCAGAGACTGCAGACTTAAAAATCCTCCAGAAGAATCTTTGAAGCCACAGAACGAATGAACATGGAAGAAGAAGAAGACTGATAATTGTGCTCTCGCTCTCAAGGCTCAAAACAACAAAGATGTGTGGTATGTTGATAGCGGTTTCTCAACGCATATGACTGGAGATAGAAGGAAATTTGTATCTCTGAAAGAAAAGAAAGATGGAACCATATCCTTTGGAAATCATGGATCTTAAAATGTTATAGGATCAGGTACCATCACTCTCAGAAGCAAAGATGTTATAGCCAAGAATGTTCTATCAGTTGAAAACATGAATCAAAATTTTCTCAGTGTTGGACAAATTTGTGATCAAGGAAACAAAATGCTATTCAACTCCACAAAATGTGAAATCGAAAACATGAATCACAATCTACTCAGTGTTGGACAAATGTGTGATCAAGGACGCACAATACTAATCAACTCCACAAAATGTTAAATCGGGAAAGGCGTGTATGGTGAAATTGTGGCTACAGCATGTCGAGCTCCAAATGACATATATGTTCTGGATGAAGCAACTAAAGCATGTCTAATAACTGAGGATGATACAATAATTGGTAGCAATGATGATCGACTAAGTAAGAATTTTGCTACAAAGATGCAAAGTGAGTTTGAGATGTCTTTACTTGGTGAGCTGACATACTTCTTAGGGCTTCAAATATCTCTGCAAGAGAAAGGAATATTTATATGTCAAGCCAAGTACATCAAGGAAATGCTCAAGAAATTCAAAATGGAAGATTGCAAACCCGTCCTTACTCCAATGGTAACAGGTTGCAAATTGAGCATAGACGACTCATCTAAGGATGTGGATCATAATTTGTAAATATCTATGATTAGTATTCTTCTATATGTAACAGCCTCTCTGCCAGATGTTATGGAAGCAGTTGGACAAGTAGCAAGATTCCAAGTAGCACCAAAAGAATCACATATTAAATATTCACCTGACATTGGAATATCTTCGCATGGATGCAGGATTCTCGAGTTCTCATTAGATTTTCCTTTTCGGAATATAAAGGGGGATTGGAAGTAGATTCTTAGTTTGCGGGACGGTTGTGTGTCGGGGGGTGGAAGTGTGTATGGTCGCGGTCGTTTTGTTGGGGGAGTTACCGCTGCCATTGATGTCAAGGGAAGAAGAGGTGACCACTGTAGGAAGAGGTGTCATGATCGCAGGGGGAGTACTTGTGTTGCCATCGATGCCAAAGGGGGAGATTTTTGATCAGCGATTGTCATTGATGTCAACCCAAGCAGCACCAGGGGCTAACCCAATATTGCATGGGAATTTTGACCTACCAAATTAATATATTTTTGGACAATAATGCTTTTGATGGTTTCTACTTGTCGAGATGTTTCCGTTGATATATGGCACGCCATGTAATTCTTCACGGTTTGAGAGATATTCATGTTTGAAGTTTGTACCCATAGTTAGTGGGCTAAAACCCCATGGGGTTGGGGCATGGGTCATTGAAAAGTCATAATTAATATTTTTTAAGCTCCTAAAATCCCTCTCACGTTCACTTGTTGAAGCCCCTCTCAACCTAAGCATTTATATAAATTGTGATCCTCATATCCTCCTTATGCAAGGATTTCGCTATCCGAAACAGGTCATCGTGGCATTTTCCCTCTAACTTATTTTCTACGAAGGTTTAGAAGCTGAAATTTTTATGAGGCAAAGCCGAAATCCTGAGAAAGCTCTTGTAAAAATTTCAGATCAAGGTGCGTAATATTTTCGGAGATATGATCTGTGGAAGTCAGGGTTTTTGCAGGCTCCTGAAATTCATCTCAAAGAAGTGACCTTGGTAAACTCGTCATAACTCTCTCTCTGAGTATCAGATTGGAATTCCATAAAAAGTGGCAGATAGTGCCTGATCCTATAGTTTCCTCTCTATTAATTTCAGATCCAAATGAAAACGATGACCGACAGCCACGTCATTTCTCAAATGCGCTTTCTTGGCAAATCCATAATTAGGGAATTGTGAGAGATTGGGCATAACTCTCTCTTGAAGAATCCAAATTGGGTTAGAACTATGGCATTTGAAAGACGACTTAGAGGACTAATACAGGACCAAAAATAGCATATTGGGGATCTAAAATAGAAGAGATACACCAGATTCAATATCGAGCTCCTAGAGGGCAAGAAAAAACTAGATCATGTGTTGTGAGGATTGCAAAGGACCGGACTTTCTACGGTAGAAAAGAAAAGAAAGGTGCAGAAGAGGGTAGCATGACAATAGTAGCAACCAAGGTGCATAATAGCAGCAAGAATTTCAATATATGAAGTCTTCAAGTGGGCAGCACTGCATACAATCATTGTAAAGGTATCATTGTACTTAGTCATTGTAAATACATTATTGTACAAATTGTACTAGTGTCTATCTGCCAAGGGTTGAGGAGGCAGTATTGGGAGGTCTAGGATCATCATTAGGTGGTTGTGTCAAAGTTGGGGTTATGGTCTAGTATATATTCTTCTTCTACATCATTCTATATCATTGTAAAGTGGACCATTTTCCCTGATACGGGAGTCCATTCTTATTTTATTCTTCTATAGGGTGGTAGGGTGGTGCTAGGGTGAGTTGTAGCTCATTGGGTGTTGGGGCATCCATTCAGTTGACTACTGAAGAATCTCGAGCATTGGAGCATCCATCTAGTGGGAGCTGGAGAAGAATGCTTTTCTAGATTCTAGGAAGTTGGAGCTTTATTTTCAATTGGAGTTGAATATTAAAGAATTATTAGAAAAGCATTAGGTGGTTTTTGTCCCGGAGTGGGTTTCCACCTTAAAAACTGTGTGCATTTGTGTTCTTCTTGTTTGCTGCTATCATTGTACAAACACTGATAATAATTGAAGATTAACTAATGCTCTAATTGAAAGGAATACTGATTCACCCCGCCCCCCCCTCCTCAGTATTTCCAACACTATCTATGACGTCTACATTTATCTGGCCTTCAAATACAAGAATGTCAAATTTTACCTATACCTTGAAGGGTGTGGTGCCTCTAGAGTGGTTGTTGGATGCAGATGCATCGTAGGTGGGCAGCTGTTGAAGGATCTGAGTAAAGTTATCCATCATCGCATTCCTTTGTTTCTTGAGGGCCTCCTCGAGTAATAATTTTATAGGATCTACTTCTCCCTCGCCTTTCTTTTCTTCCGCCATGGGAGATCGTCAGGGTTTGCGAGACTGATCTTGCAAGGGTTCAACCAAATCGAGCCCTAACTCCTTATACCTTGACCTCGTTGGGGACATGCAAAGAAAAATAGAGAAAGAGTAGACCGCTCTAATACCACTAATCCAAATTTATCCATGAACACAATAAAATAAAATAAATAGAAATAAACATAGAGATGCAGCAGAAATAATGCTTCATTTCATTAATAACAAATAACTGAAATATGTTTACAGACAGAATGGAAATAAACTAGCTAGGGCGATGGTAGATTATCTTTGAGAAGAGATGTGGTGGCTACATGCCTCTGAATTGTGTTACAATGAGGCTCGAAGGCCTATTTATTGTTGAGAAATAATGAAAAACCTTACACATCCACAAACCTAACCATAGGAGTTGAAGCGCCAAAACTATGGGCACCGTCTGGGTAAATTGGTGTTTCAACTTCCCGGGAACGTAACTTTGGCATACGATCTCCATTTGACGTGCATCATACCTCGTTAGAAAGATCTATCCGAGGAGTACATATTTTGGTGTGAGCAACATCCGTCCATGGACCCATGTTGCTTTTGGTTTTCCCAAAAAACATCGTTTAGAGCCTCAAGACGGCTTCGGAAATTCAGGACCCGAAAAAAAGATAAAAATAGAAAGTTGTGCCAAAATTGAAAAACCGAAAGAACCGATGGTGGGGGTTCACTTGAAATAGGTGGGTGGCCACCAATATCCACGTGCCTCATTAGGGCCTCCAAACGGCTTCGAAATTTCAGGGACCAACAACCTTCTAAAAATAGTAGGTTGTGTTGAAAGTGAAAAACTGAAAGAACTGATGGTGCGGGTCCAAATGGAAAATTTGGGTGCCCACCAATGTCCACCTTGATCATTCCTCCCTCCTTAGGAATAAATGGTCCCCATTGCGTTAAGTTCCTCCATGTGAGGAAAATTTTGTTGAACTTGGTATCAGATTTGTCCAGGATGTGGTGGACCTGCTGGCGGACATGCTGGATGCATTCGATAAATTTGTTTCCTCATATAGTACATGTGTGGATTCTATCTGTGTAACATGAGTGATGGAAATATCATGCGGCGGTGCACCTGGGGTCAGATCAATAGAGTGCTTGTCCAGACAAGGTAGAGGAACCTCTATGGGTGAGGCGAAAATGTCTTCGTATTCCTCTGAGCCTTTTTCCATCTGCTGCTACTGTGAAGGGGAGCCTTGTTTTGAGGCTATGGCCACGATATTATTCTTTCCTTGTGGGCGAATGGTAATGCAAATAAATTTCCTTATTAGGGAAACAATCTTACTGCATTTTTTTGCAGTAGTCAAACAGATGGCAGGAGGCGGTACTACCTCAAGTATCCTATACAAGATATTTCCCAAAGTAATAATGACAGAATGATGCCTAGATTCACTCACAGCATGTTGCCTCCACGAGTTTGGTTGGCCCAATAATACATCAGCTACATCAAGAGGAAGAACATCACACAATACCTCATCTGTAAATGGCTTGATGCTGCACGGAAGGTGGCACTGCTGATGGACGCGAAGATCTAGCCATAGGTGAAGCCACTGGATGGTATATGGTTGTGTGTGTGCTATGGTTATAAGGCCTAGATGCTTCACGACCTCTACTGAAATAAGGTTCTTTTGGCTTCTGCTATCGACAAGAAATTGCAGTGGAGAACCCTTCACCCACATCTGCCAATGGAAGAGGCGCTCTCCCTCCTATGGATCCTTGGGATCCTCCCTCTGGAGCTTGGTGGTGGCAACAATGGCACTAGGGTCCACATCAATGATCTGCTTCTATTTTTCATCTCCCTTATCTAGTTCTGGCTCAGGATCAGAACATGCATCTGGTTCAGGTGCCTTCAGTTCGGCCACCAGCGACTGTTTAGCTCAACACTCGTTTGTGTTGTGAGTGGGGCTTTTATGAAATTCACACCACCTCCCCGTGTCCTTATTTGGATTTGTGGTGGTGTTCTGAGTCGCCCTGGTTTGGCTCTACCCCTTGTTCTGTGGTTCGGGGGCACCTTTCCCTAGCTTCAGATTCGTGGATCCAAAGTCTCGCTTCTTTTACTTAAATTTCTGCTCAATCTTGGCAACATAGCGATAAGCCGTGCCAAACATGGTAATGTTGAGGAACTCCATTTCCTTCTGAATGTGTCTGTGTAGACAGCTACGGTACTTGAGCACCAAATGTCTCTCTGAATCTTTAATACCCAACTTTGTGCATAGGCTATGGAACAGATTCGTCAGTTCGTGCACATCTTGATCCCTTTGCTGTCGCAACATGGTCCATTGGATGTACTTGTCCTCATAGATCCCCACAGGATAATATTGTTCCTTGATGGCATCTCAGAATGAATTCTAGGTGGGTGCGACCAAGAACAGAGAGGGTTCCCCCTCGTCCTTTTGATCATAGTAGGTTTCCCACCAATCTTTGACATGGGGGGCAGATTTGAGGAGTGCAAAAATAATCATTAGGGGAATTTTGAGGTCTAAAATGGGCCTCCTAAGAAAAATGTACAACAAAAATAAACTTTATAACAACCAATAGGATTCAAGATGATGATGTCAACCATGGGGGATGATTTACCATTTTTTAAATAAAAGGGTAAAAATATTATAAAATAATAAAATAATAAAACTACTTTTTCAACTCGTATTTTCAACTTCCACAATTTTTACTCAAATTTCGAGTGGGAGAACTCGTTGGATGCAAAATTTAATTCCTCATCCAAGGAGTACCCATGTTACATACTTTCAATGAACCCTGCTACATGAAAAATGGGAAATACATAAAAAAAAAACGTGATTACAATCATGTTTTTTATGTATTTCTCATTTTCCGTGTAGTAGGACCCATCAAAAGTATGCAACATGGGTACTCCTTGGATGAGGAATTAAATTTCTCATCCAACGAGTACTCCCGCTTGAAATTTGAGTAAGAACTTTGGGAGATAAGTTGAAAATATGAGTTGAAAAAGTAGTTTTACCATTTTTCCCTCTAAAATTTAATGATGTCATCAAATCTTATTTGATTTTTTCCACTATTATTTTATAATTTCCTTAGGAGGCCCATTTTAGACCTCAAAATTCCACTAATGATTTTCTCAGTCGGAGAAATCGTGGATCGAGAAATGCCATTTTAGCGAATTAAACCATCTATCTATAACGTCTGCACCTATATGGCCTTCAAATATAGGAATGTCAAATTTTACCTGTACCTTGAAGGGTGTGGCTCCTCCAGAGTGGCTATTGGATGCATATGCGTCATAGGTGTGCAGCCTTCGAAGGATCTGAGCAAAGTTATCCATCATCACGTTCCTCTGTTTCTCGAGGGCCTCCTCGAGCAATATTTTTATAGGATCCCCTGCTCCCTCGCCTTTTTTTTCTTCCGCCATGCGAGATCATCGGGGTTTTCAAGGCTGATCTTGCAAGGGTTCAACCAAATCGAGCCCTAACTCCTTATACTCTGACCTCGTTGGGGACATGCAACTAAAAATAGAAAAAAAGCAGACTGATTTGATACCACTGATCCAGATTTATGTAGGAACGCAATAAAATATAGAAATAGAAATAAACATAGATATGCAGTGGAAATAATACTTCATTTCATTAATAACAAATAACTGAAATATGTTTACAGACAGAATGTAAATAAACTAGCCAAGGCGATGATAGCTTATCTTTGAGAAGATATGTGGCAGATACATGCCTCTAAACTATGTTATAATGAGCCTCGAAGGCCTATTTATTGTTGAGAAACAATGAAAAACCCTAGACATCCAAAAACCTAACCGTAGGAGCTGAAGCGCCAAAACTACGGGCCCCATTTGGGTAAATCGTTGTTTCAACTTCCAGGGAACATAACTTTGGCATACGATCTCCATTTGACTAGACCATACCTCGTTAGAAATATCTATCCAAGGAGTACAAATTTTGGTGTGAGCAACATCGGTCCATGTAGCCATGTTGTTCCCGGTTTTCCCAAAAACATCGTTTAGGGTCTCAAAACGGCTTCAGAAGTTCAGGACCCGAAAAACTGCTAAAATTAGTAAGTTGTGCCGAAACTGAAAAATTGAAATAACTGATGGTCGGTGTTCAAATGGAATAGGTGGGTGGCCACCAATATCCATGTGGCTCATTAGGGCCTCCAAATAGCGCTACAAGTTCAGAAACTGACAACCTGCTAAAAATAGTAAGTTGTGTTGAAAGTGAAAAATTGAAAGAACTGATGGTACAAGTCCAAATGCAATAGGTGGGTGGCCACCAATGTCCACGTGGATCATTCCTCCCTCCTTAGGAATCAATGGTCCCCATTGCATTAATTTCCTCCATGAGAGGCAAATTTTGTTGAACTTGGTATTGGATTTGTCCAGGATGTCGTGGACTTGCTAGCGGACGTGTTGGCAGACGCGCTGGATGTGTTCAATAAATTTGGTTTCCTCATATAATACGTGTGTGGATTTTGTCTCTGTAATCGCATGAGTGATGGAAATATCAGGTGGCGGTGCATCGGAGGTCAGGTCAATGGAGTGCTTGTCCGAACAGTGTAGAGGAACCTCTATGGGTGAGGAGAAAATGTCTTCGTATTCCTCTGAAATTTTTTCCATCTGCTGCTACGATGCAGGAGAACCCTGTTTTGTGGCTTTGGCTAGAATATTTTTCTTTCCTTTTGGGTTAATGGTAATGAAAATAAATTTCCTTATTTTGGAAACAATCTTATTGTGTTGTTTTGCAGTAGTCAAAGAGATGGCAGGAGGCGGTACTACCTCTGGTATCTTGTACAAGTTATTTCCCAAAGTAATAATGACAACACGAGGCCTAGATTCATACACAGCATGTCGCCTCCACAAGTATGGTTGGCCCAATAATACATCAGCTACATAAAGAGGAGTAACATCACACAATACCTCATTCATGAATGGCTTGATGATGTATGGAAGATAGCATTGCAGACAGACATGAAGATCTAGCCCTAGGTGAAGCCACATGATGGTATATGGCTGTGGGTGTTCTATGGTCGGAAGGCCGAGATGCTTCACGACCTCTGCTGAAATGAGGTTCTTTTGGCTTCCGCTATCGACAAGAAATTGCAGTGGAGAACCCTTCACCCACATCTGCCAATGGAAGAGGCGCTCCCCCTTCTATGGATCCTCAGGATCCTCCCTCTAGAGCTTGGTGGTGCCAACAATGGCACTAGGGTCTGCATCAAGGATCCGCTTCCTTTTTTCATCTCCCTTGTCTGCTTCTGGCTCAGGATCAGAACATGCATCTGATTCGGGTGCCTTCAGTTCGGCCACCAGCAACTGTTTGGCCCAGCACTCGTTTGTGTTGTGAGTGGGGTTGTTATGAAATTCACACCACCTCCCCGTGTCTTTCTTTGGATTTGTGGTGGTGTTCCAAGTCACCCTGCTTTGGCTTTGCCCCTTGTTTTGTGGTTCGGGGGCGACTTTCCCTAGCTTCGGATTCGTAGATCCAAAGTTTTGCTTCTTTTACTTAAATTTTTGTTCAATCTTGGTGGCATAGCGATAAGACGTGCCAAGCGAGGTAATGTTGAGGAACTCCATTTCCTCTTGAATGTGATTGTGTAGATAGCTACGGTACTTGGGCACCAAATGTATCTCTGAATCATTAATACCCAACTTTTTGCACAGGCTATGGAACAGATTCATCAGTTCATGCACATTTTAATCCCTTTGCTGCCACAACGTGGTCCATTGGATGTACTTGTCCTCATATCTCCCCACGGGATAATATTGTTCCTTGATGGCATCTCAGAATGAATTCCAAGTGGGTGCGACTGAGAATAGAGAGGGTTCCCCCTCGTCCTGTTGATCACAGTAGGTTTCCCACCAATCTTTGACATGGGGGGCAGATTTGAGGAGTGAAAAAATAAATTTTTCTCAGTCCAAGAAATCATGGACCGAGAAATACCCTTCTAGCAATTTCAACCATCTATCTATGACGTCTACATTTATCTAGCCTTCAAATACAGGAATGTCAAATTTTACCTGTACCTTGAAGGTTGTGGTACCTCTAGAGTGGTTTTTGGATGCAGATGTGTCGTAGGTGGGCAGTCATTGAAGGATCTGAGCAAAGTTATCCATCATCAAATTCCTTTGTTTCTCAAGGGCCTCCTCGAGCAATATTTTTATAGGATCTCCTGCTCCATCGCCTTTATTTTCTTCCACCATGGAAGGTCATTGGAGTTTGGGAGGTTGATCTTGCAAGGGTTCAACCAAATCGAGCCCTAACTCCTTATACCCTGACCTCATTGAGGACATGCAAAGAAAAATAGAGAAAGACCAGACTGCTCTGATACCATTGATTCGAATTTATGCAGGAACACAATAAAATACAGAAATAGAACAGTAGAAATAATACTTCATTTCAATAATAACAAATAACTAAAATATGTTTACACACAGAATGGAAATAAATATCTAGGGCGAGGGTAGCTTATCTTTGAGAAGAGATGTGGCAGCTACATGACTCTGAACTATGTTACAATGAGGCTCGAAGGCCTATTTATTGTTGAGAAATAACGCAAAACCCTAAACATCCACAAACCTAACCGTAGGAGTTGAAGCGCCAAAACTATGGGCACTGTTTGGGTAAATTGGTGTTTCAACTTCCTGGGAACGTAACTTTGGCATACGATCTCCATTTGACGTGAATCATACCTCGTTAGAAAGAGCTATCTAAGAAGTACATATTTTGGTGTGAGAAACATCGGTCCATGGACCCATGTTGCTCCCGGTTTTCCCAAAAAACGTCGTTTAGGGCCTCAAAATGGCTCCAGAAGTTCAAGACCCAAAAAAAAGCTAAAAATAGCAAGTTGTTCTGAAACTGGAAAACTGAGAGAACCGATGGTGGGGGTTCAAATTAAGTAGGTGGGTGGCCACCAATATCCATGTGGCTCATTAGGGCCTCCAAACGGCTCCGAAATTTCAGGAACCGACAACCTTCTAAAAATAGTTGGTTGTGCTGAAAGTGAAAAACTGGAAGAACTGATGGTGGGGGACCAAATGGAAAATGTGGGTGGCCACCAATGTCCACCTGGATCATTCCTCCCTCCTTAGGAAGAAATGGTCCCCATTGCATTAAGTTCCTCCATGTGAGGCAAATTCTACTGAACTTCGTATCAGATTTGTCCAGGATTTCATGTACCTGCTGGCGGACGTGCTGGATGCGTTCAATAAATTTGGTTTCCTCATATAGTACATGTGTGGATTATGTTTGTGTAATCGCATGAGTGATGTCAATATCAGGTGGCGGTGCACTGGGGGTCAGATCAATGGAGTGCTTGTCCGAACAGTGTAGAGGAACCTCTATGGGTGAGGAGAAAATGTCTTTGTATTCCTCCAAGCCTTTGTACATCTGCTGCTACTCTACAGGGGAGCCATGTTTCGAGGTTGTGGCCACAATATTCTTCTTTCCTTGTGGGCGAATGGTAATGTAAATAAATTTCCTTGTTTGGGAAACAATCTTATTGCATTATTTTGCAGTAGTCAAAGAGATGGCAGGAGGTGGTACTACCTCTGGTATCTTGTACAAGTTATTTCCCAAAGTAATAATGACAACATGAGGCCTAGATTCATACATAGCATGTCACCTCCACAAGGATGGTTCGCCTAATAATACATCAGCTACATCAAGAGGAGCAACATCATACAATACCTCATCTATGAATGGCTTGATGTTGTACGAAAGGTGAAACTGCTGACGGACATGAAGATCTCTCCCTGGGTGAAGCCACACGATGGTATATGGCTGTGGGTTTGCTATGGTTGGTAGGCTAAGATGCTTCACGACCTCTATTGAAATGAGGTTCTTTTGGCTTCCGCTATTGACAAGAAATTGCAGTGGAGAACCCTTCACCCACATCTACAAATGGAGGAGGCACTCCCCCTCCTCTGGATCCTTAGGATCCTCCCTCTGGAGCTTGGTGGTGGAAAAAATGGCACTAAGGTCCGCATCAATGAGCTGCTTCCCCTTGTCATCTCCCTTTTCTGGTTCTGGCTTAGGATCAGAACATGCATCTGATTCGGGTGCCTTCAGTTCGGCCACCAGCAACTATTCGGCCCGACACTCGTTTGTGCTATGAGTGGGGCTATTTTGAAATTCACACCACCTCCCCGTGTCCTTCTTTGGATTTATCGTGGTGTTCCAAGTCACCCTGCATTGGCTTTTCCCCTTGTTCTGTGGTTCAGGGTGCCTTTCCCTGGCTTTGGATTTGCAGATCCAAAGTCTCGCTTATTTTGCTTAAATTTCTTCTCAATCTTGGCGACATAGTGATAATTCGTGCCAAGCGAGGTAATATCGAGGAACTCCATTTCCTCCTGAATATTTCTGTGCAGACAACTTGGGTACTTGAGCACCAAATTTCTCTCTAAATCCTTATTACCCAACTTTGTGTGCAGGGTATGGAATAGATTCGTCAGTTCGTGCACATCTTGATCCCTTTGCTACTGCAGCGTGGTCCATTGGATGTACTTGTCCTCATAGCTCCCCACGGGGTAATATTTTTCCTTGATGCCATCTTGGAATGAATTCCAAGTGGGTGCGACTGAGAACAGAGAGGGTTCCCCCTCATCCTTTTGATCACAATAGGTTTCCCACCAATTTTTGACATGGGGGGCAGCTTTGGGAGTGCAAAAATAATCTTTTCTCGATCGAAGAAATCGTGAACCAAGAAATACCCTTCTAACGAATTCGACCATGTATCTACAACGTCTGCATCTATCTGGCCTTCAAATATAGGAATGTCAAAGTTTACTTGTACCTTGATGGGTGTGGCACCTCTAGAGTGGCTATTGGATGCAGATTCATCGTAGGTGGGTAGTTGTTGAAGGATCTGAGAAAATTTATCCATCATCACGCTCCTTTTTTCTTGAAGTTCTGCTCGAGCAATATTTTTATAGGATCTCCTACTCCCCCGCCTTTCTTTTCTTCTGCCATGGGAGGTCGTCGGGGTTTGCGAGGCTGATCTTGCAAGGCTTCAACCAAATCGAGCCCTACATACTTATAACCTGACCTCGTTGGGGACATGAAAATAAAAATAGAGAAATAGCATACTGCTCTAATACCACTGATCCGAATTTATGCAAGAATGCAATAAAATACAGAAATATAAATAAACACAAAGATGTAGCAAAAATAATACTTCATTTTATTAATAACAAATAACTTAAATATGTTTATAGACAGAATGGAAATAAACTAGCTAGGGCGATAGTAGCTTATCTTTGAGAAGAGATGTGGTGGCTACATGACTCTGAAATGTGTTACAATGAGGCTCGAAGGCCTATTTATTGTTGAGAAACAATGCAAAACCCTAAACATCCACAAACCTAACCGTAGGAGCTGAAGCGCCAAAACTATGGGCCCTGTTTGGGTAAATTGGTGTTTCAACTTCCTGGGAATGTAAATTTGGCATACGATCTCCAATTGATGCACATCATACCTTGTTAGAAATATTTATCTCGGTTTTCCTAAAAAACGTCCTTTAGGGCCTCAAAACAGCTCCGGAAATTTAGGACCCGAAAAACTGCTAAAAATAGGAAGTTGTGCCGAAACTGAAAAAAAGGAAAGAACCGATGGTGGGGTTTCAAATGTTTTAGGTGGGTGGCCACCAATATCCACATGGATCATTAGGGCCTCCAAACGGCTTCGAAATTTCAGGAATTGATAACTTGCTAAAAATTGTAAGTTGTGTTGAAAGTGAAAAACTGAAAGAACTGATGGTGTGGGTCCAAATGGAATAGGTGGGTGGCCACCAATTTCCACCTAGATCATTCCTCCCTCCTTAGGAAGAAATGGTCCCCATTGCGTTAAGTTCCTCCATGGGAGGCAAATTCTGCTGAACTTGGTATTGGATTTGTCCAAGATGTCATGGACCTGCTGGCAGATGTGTTGGTAGACGTGTTGGATGCATTCAATAATTTTTTTTCCCCCAGAAAGTACATGTGTGGATTGTGTCTGTGTAATCACATGAGTGATGTCAATATCAAGCGGCAGTGCATCGGGGGTGAGATCAATGGAGTTCTTGTCCAATCAGGGTAGAGGAACCTCTATGGGTGAGGAGAAAATTTATTCGTATTCCTCTGAGCCTTTGTCCATTTGCTACTACTATGTAGGGGAGACCTATTTTGAGGTTGTGGCGACAATATTCTTCTTTCCTTGTGGGAAAATGGTAATGAAAATAAATTTCCTTGTTTGGGAAACAATCTTACTATGTTGATTTGCTATATTCAAAGAGGTGGCAGGAGGCGGTACTACCTCTGGTATCTTGTACAATTTATTTCCCAAAGTAATAATGATAGCATGAGGCCTAGATTCATATACATCATTTCACCTCCACAAGTATGGTTGGCACAATAATACATCATCTACATCAAGAGGAGGAACATCAGACAATACCTCATCCGTGAATGGCTTGATGTTGTACGGAAGGTGGCACTGCTAACGGATGCGGAGATCTCTCGCTGGGTGAATCCACCCGATGGTATATGGATGTGGGTGTGCTATGGTCGGTAGGTAGAGACGCTTCATGACCTATGTTTAAATTAGGTTCTTTTTTCTTCCGCTATCGACAATAAATTGTAGTGGAGAACCCTTCATCCACATCTGTGAATGGAAGAGGCGGTCCCCCTCCTCTAGATCCTCGGGATCCTCCCTCTGGAGCTTGGTGGTGGAAACAATGGAACTAGGTCCACATCAATGTTCTTCTTCCCTTTTTCATCTTTCTTGTCTGGTTCTGGCTTAGGATCAGAACATGCATCTGATTTGGGTGCCTTAAGTTTGACCACCAGCGATTTTTTGGCCCAACACTCGTTTGTGCTGTGAGTGGGGCTGTTATGAAATTCACACCACCTCCTCGTTTCCTTCTTTGGATTTGTGGTGGTGTTCCAAGTTGCCCCGCTTTAGCTCTACCCCTTGTTCTGTCCAGGTTCGGGGGCACCTTTCCTTGGCTTCGGTTTCGCAGATCAAAAGGCTCGCTTCTTTTGCTTAAATTTCTACTCAATGTTGGCGGCATAGTGATAAGCCGTGCCAAGCGAGGTAATGTTGATGAACTCCATTTGATCCTAAATGTGTCTGTGTAGACAGCTATGGTAATTGAGCACAAAATCTCTCTCTGAATATTTAATACCCAACTTTGTGCACAGGGTATGGAACAGATTCATCAGTTTGTGCACATCTTGATCCCTTTGCTTCCGCAGCATCGTCCATTGGATTTACTTGTCCTCATAGCTCCCCACAGGGTAATATTGTTCCTCAATTTTGTCTCGGAATGCATTCCAAGTGGGTGCGACCGAGAACAGAGAGGGTTCCTCCTCATCCTTTTGATCACAGTAGGTTTCCCACCAATCTTTGACATGGGGGGCAGCTTTGAGGAGAGAAAAAATAATATTTTCTCGATCAGAGAAATCGTGGACCAAGAAATAACCTTCTAGAAAATTCAACCATATATCTATGGCGTCTGCATCTATCTAGCCTTCAAATATAGCAATGTCAAATTTTACCTATACCTTGAACGGTGGGGCACCTCCAGAGTCGATGTTGGATGCAGATGCATCGTAGGTGGTCAGTCGTTGAAGGATCTAAGCAAAGTTATCCATCATCGCATACATTTGTTTCTCGAGGGCCTCCTCGAGCAATATTTTTATAGGATCTCCTACTCCCTTTACTTTCTTTTCTTCTACCATGGGAGGTCGTCGGGGTTTGCGAGGCTGATCTTGCTAGGGTTCAACCAAATAGAGCCCTAACTCCTTATACCCTGACCTCATTCGAGACATGCAAATAAAAATAGGGAAAGAGCAGACCGCTCTGATACCATTGATTTGGATTGATGTAGGAATGCAATAAAAAACAAAAATATAAATAAACATAGAGATGCAATGGAAATAATACTTCATTTCATTAATTAGAAATAACTTAAATCTGTTTACAAACAAAATTGAAATAAAATAGCTAGGGCGATGGTATCTTATCTCTGAGAAGAGATGTGGAGGCTACATGCCTCTGAACTATGTTACAATGAGGCATGAAGGCTTATTTATTGTTGAGAAACAATTCAAAACCCTAAATATCCAAAAACCTAACCGTAGGAGCTGAAACGCCAAAAATATGGGCCCCGTTTGGGTAAATTGGTGTTTCAACTTCCAGGGAACATAACTTTGGCTTATGCTCTCCATTTGACGTGCATCATACCTCGTTATAAAGATCTATCCGAGTAAAAATTTTAGTGTGAGTAACATTGGTCCATGGACCAATGTTTCTCCCGATTTTCCCAGAAAACATCGTTTAAGGAATCAAAACATCTCCAAAAGTTTAGGACCCAAAATACTGATAAAAATATTAAGTTGTGCCGAAACTGAAAAACTAAAAGAACCAATGGTGGAGGTTCAAATGGAATAGTTGGGTGCCCATGAATATCCACGTGGCTCATAGGGCCTCCAAACAACTCCGAAAGTTTAGGAATCGACAACCTACGAAAAGAAGTAAGTTGTGCTGAAAGTGAAAAATTGAAAGAACTGATGGTGTGGGTCCAAATGGAATAGGTGGGTGGCTACCAATGTCCACCTAGATCATTCCTCCCTCCTTAAGAAGCAATGGTCCCCATTTTGTTAAGTTCCTCCATGAGAGGCAAATTCTGCTGAACTTGGTATTGGATTTTCCAGGATGTCGTGGACCTACCGGCGGACGTGCTGGCAGACGTGCTAGATGCGTTCAATAAATTTGGTTTCCTCAGACAGTACATGTGTGGATTCTGTTTGTGTAATTGCTTGAGTTATTGAAATATCAGGTGGCAGTGCACTGGGGGTCAAATCGATGGAGTGCTTTTTCGGACAGTGTAGAGGAACCTCTATGGGTGAGGATAAAATTTCTTTGTATTCCTTCGAGCCTTTGTCCATCTGCTGCTACTGTGCAGGGGAGCCCTGTTTTGAGGTTGTGGTCACAATCTTCTTCTTTCCTTGTGGGCAAATGGTAATGCAAATAAATTTCCTTGTTTGGGAAACAATCTTATTGCATTGTTTCGCAGTAGTCAAATAGATGGCAGGAGGTGGTACTACCTCTGGTATCCTTTACAAGTTATTTCCCAAAGTAATAATGATAGTACGAGGCCTAGATTCATACACAATATGTCACCTCCACAAGTATGGTTGGCCCAATAATACATCCGCTACATCAAGAGGAGCAACATCACACAATACCTCATCCATGAATGGTTTGATGTTGTATGGAAGGTGACATTGCTGACAGATGCGAAGATATCTCCATGGGTGAAGCAACCTGATGGTATATGGTTGTGGGTGTGCTATGGTTGATAGGCCGAGACACTTCACAACCTCTGCTGAAATGAGGTTCTTTTGGCTTCCACTATCGAGAATAAATTGCAATGGAGCAGAGATCTTGGAAAGAACTGTCCTCAGACAAGCGGCCCAACAGGCTTCAGTATTAATTCAAATAATATGTTACATACTAGATTATGCTTCAGAGTAGAGCCAGATAGTCTCTGATCTCTTAGAGCATAAATACAAACACTCTTTCACACCAACACACAATAACACACAAGCACTACATGATACACAAAAACTAGATAATCCAACTTATACACACACACACCTATATATAATCTAAGAAAGCATATGAGAATTATTGAGGGTCCTTGTCAGGCATTACTGGCCCAGATGGTGTCTGCTCAATATTCTCGAGTACAATAATTGAAACTAAAGACGCACTACCACAGTCCTTTAGGTTCTCGGTCACTATCAAAATCTTCAATAAGGGATCAAACTTCACCACATTTGATGAGGAGTTAATGTGCTTTCTTATTCACTGCACTCATGTACCATTCCTGAAACATTCTCACTCAATACATCTTTGCGACTTGGACATCTTGGTACAGATCCACAAATACGCTTTTTCATTGGATATTACCTTCTTTACCTTTTCTAGGGTTGCTGTGAGAAGATTCTTTCTTCGCTCGTGGAAGATTGTCCTGATATCAAATTCTTTTGTTGTATCCACTGCCACAGAGATCTTTTGGGAAAAGATATTTATCAATCTGATTTCTTCCATCTCTGCTCATATATGCCAGTGGGTTCATCTCGTTTGGTATAACTTTTCTTACTTTTACTTAAATTTAAGAAGATTTAACCCATTTCACTCCATCTAATAATTCTATTTGAAAATTTCTAATATGGCCGACTAACGCTCATTACATCAACCCATAGTTTGCAATTATGATTAACATCTTCGTTCTGCTACCAACCTAATTCAAAAATCATGGAAGAACAAACCTTGGTTGACAATAGTAAACTTATTAAGCAAAGTGCATCATCAGTCCAATTTCCATCTGAAATAACTTAAATAGCACCAATGATTTACTGATTAATAATTTTGATTACTTTTCTTTCTCTCATCCTTCTAAGGATTCTAAGGTTCAAATCATGGACATGTTGTAACCTGTTGAGAATTTTCGTAGTTTCAGCAATCTTTCACTTCTTAGATTATCTCAGATTTTCAATTCTTTCTGACCATAAGTCCAGCAAAGTGATTCTGGGACTGTGATTTAAATTCTATACTCTAATAATCCCATAAAGATAGTACCTTTAACACCACTTTTTCCAACACACAGATGCTCACTCAGCTTCTTCTGCACTATCTGCTGACCAATCAAAGGGTTCAAGTCAATCACACTTTCTGGATAAGAATCAGTCTCCCGTAAACTCAGAATCAAGTCTTTGAAGAAATGCTGCATCAATTTCTTCAAACATATCTAGAATTCTTAAAGACCTTAGAAAATATTTCAACTTTATCAGTCATGTTTATCTCTTCCAAATCTATCATTTTAGTAGTGGTATAGATAGAAAAGGAAAAATCAATTCCTCCAATAATATGATAATAATTTAAATTTTTTAAAACTTGAATAATATCATCAGTGTAGACACGAGACCAATAGTCATCAAAAGTTTTAAAATAAATCTTTACCTTCATGTTTGGCAAGGGATATACTTTCACCAATTCTTCATCTAATCCCAACAAGACACCAACATTCTTAGATTGCCAAGCTTGGCATATTTGTATCCACTGGTTTCTTCTTATTCTTAGTCTGACAAGTTTCTTTATTTCCATAACCATATCACCAAGAACTAGATCAACAATTTGAAATCTTTTGACAAAGGTTTCAAAATTATCATCTTGAGGCTGTTTCCCTGGAAGGAAAAATAGATCAGTTCTTCTACTAGAGCAAAGATGACTATGGGCTTTATTCATGTCTCTAGTCAAGGAATCAGCTAAATAGTTAGAAATAGCAGGAACCCATTCAACTTCAAACTCATACATCTGAAACCAAAATTCATAGAGTCTGTTCTTATCAAAAACTTGGCAGGAGCAAGATATAGCTCGAATTTTTGAATTTCATTGAAGATGGATAGGGTTTCCTTTTTAGCAATGAAGTAATTTTTCTGGTGAGGCTGAAATTCACCAGATGCATAGGCACATAAAACTTCATCTCCATCCGCCTGTCGTTCAAAAAGAACTGCAGCCCAAAAAGAATCAGAGGCATCAGTTTGGAGGATTAAAAATCCATTACCTGGAGGTTTTAGCTCTGGGAGATGCTGGAATTCATATTTTATTATTTTGACTGCTTCAGTTGCTTCTGGTGACCATCCAGAATTCAAGTGCTGTCTAATTGGAGCAGTCTTCTCTGACAACCTGGGAATATATTTATGTACATAATTCAACACACCTAAAAATCTTTGAATCATCTTGGTATCTTGAAGCTCATCAGGAAACTCAGAGAGTTTTGTCAGGACATGAGGCTGCATGGATTTTGCCATTAAGAATATGAATACCAAGAAAATCAATACTATCTTGAAACTGAACCATTTTCTTTTCTGAAAGCACTATGCCGTGCTTTCGGGCTTCATCAAGAAAAATCTGCAGATGTTGCATATGAGTTTCAAGATCGGGACTATGGATCAAAATATCATCTATATACACAACAATAAAATCATACTTTCCAAAAATAAAATCCATACGTCTTTGAAAGAATGCAGGAGCATTATTCAAACCAAAGGGAACAACTTTCCACTGGAAGAATCCTGCAGGACAAGTGAAAGCAGTTTTATGCCAATCTTCTTCTTTAATTTGTATCTGGTAGTAACCAAATTTCATGTCAAACTTGCTGAAAATCTTGCTGTACTGAATCTTTTGCATAATAATTTCCTGGCGAGGTAAAGGATAATTGAAGCTCTTGGTGATAGCATTCAATGGTTTATAATTTATCACCATTCTAGCTTTACCTCTTATGATTTCAGAATTATTTCTTACCAGGAAAGCAGAACATGAGTAGTGAGAATTACTTGGTTCGATCAATTGAAGATTTAGAAGTTCTTCAATCTGCTTTCTAATTTCTTTTTCATCATTTGGAGTATAGGGTATAAGCTTACCTTTAACCCCATTGTCATGAAGAGTTTCAATCACTTGCCGAGGACTCGCTATACTCCAAAATGCTTGTGGATTCTCTGAACAATTTTTTAGCAGTTCATCAAAAATATTCATCTGTTCGGGCGACCAATCAGGATTTCTGTTAGCTTTCTACTTGGTTTTATTTTGACTCCTGTCTTCATAAATATGCAACACTTCTTGCCAATTATTAAAGTCATTCAAAGGTCTTCTTCTGGTACCTGCTTTCTTTTGGCTACTTTCTTTTCGTGCTTCAGAATTAGCCAAAGTGAGTCCTGGGACTGCAATTGCCTTTTTCTTTATGTTGAAGATAACTTTATCTTCACTGATAGTCACTGGTAATACTGAATTAATAAAAGGCATGCCAAGAAACAAACTTGCAGAAGTATCATAATGTTGAACAGCAGAAAACTTGACAATACTCCCCCCAATTCTTAAAGAAACATTATCTACATAATGGGTGAGATTAACTGATCCGCCAATAGTCTCGGACACAAGAATGTTATGTAAAGGTTTCCATAAACCTTTGAACAAAGAAGGGTGAGCTAGATTATTAGAACCACCGGTATCAATGAAAGCATCGACATTAATCCAAGCACCTTTAACTTGAACTTCAATAGGTATATACAGAAGATTGTTAGTCTTAACAATCTTTTTAAGAAAAGAACTTTTTGCAATATTAACAGAGGTTGAAGTGGGCAAAGATGAAGACTGAGAAACTGTCTTAGGATAGGGGGAAAAATAATTCAGAGTGAGTTGTGGAGGCAAGGAATGGAAAACGGGATTTGAATTCTTTGAACCAATATAGAAAGATATAGAAGGAGCAATAGAGACAGCATCATCTGAAATGTCTTCAGATGTTTCATCAGTATATTCATCTGAACTATATTCATCACTGAAATGCAATTCAGTGTCTTGATCACAATCTGAATCAACACATCGGTTCATTTTCTGACAAGTTTCAAGAATAGACTCAGAATCTGACAAAGAAGCATCAGTCAGAATATATACATCTGATACTTCATCTTGTGAATCAACAATAGACCAATGATCAACAAAATCATCAATTTCAAAACAAGCTTTTAACTTGTTGGAGGAACTCTTAGGACACTTGCGAGCAAAATGAACTTCTTGCTTGCATATAAAACATGCATTGTCTTTCTTTGGTTGCCGGCGCTTTTTCAGATATTTAAATTTGTGGAAAGGCCTTCTGGGATTGGCTACTCTTTTCGGTTTTTATTTTCCATACCTTTTGGATTTTTGTTTCTTAAATGGAGTCCATGGCAAAACAGAACGACAAACATCAAGACCAAGAGAAAAGTTTTGAGCATTATTCTGCCAACAGAGATATTTAACTTTTTCCTAACATCTGAATAAAATATCTATCTAATAAATTTGATCAATTTTCTTTCCTTGGACTTCAAGATCTTTCATAATGAGATCTCCTAGATTACCAGGAAGTTTAGATAAAAATTAAATCTTTTGGGTAGAATCATTCATCAGATTGGCTTTATAAATTTTGGCCATATAATAAGTGCCAAACTGTTCTAAAAATTTGACATCTTTTAATTCCATACGTGCCAAATCTGTAATGATTTGTTTTTTCTCATCTGCTAGTTCAGGAACAAATTGGGTTTTGAGTAGCAGTTCAAATGTAGCTAATCCTGCAGTAGCTACATTCATCCTTTCTTCCTCTGATGGTCCCATCCACCAGTCATAGACAATTCCGGCCATCCCTTTTTTAGCTAAGGCAAAAATAGAAATATTGTCAAGTTGAGAGACAACTTGCATTTGATAGAGGGCACCAATCCAAACTCTAATGGATTCAGCTGGATTTTTAGATTTATCTAAATCTAAAACATATCCACTAGAATTAGTAGCGAACAGGTCTTCTTCAACCCTTGGGTATTTGGGAACCTCTCTAAAAACATGAGCTTTCTGTAGAGAAGGTAAAATGAAAGAAGGAAACTTAGTGGCAGCATTTTCCAAAGTGGCTATCTCACTTTTGGGCTTCTGAAAATTTAATGATTTAGCTGGTTCTAGTTTCTTTTTATAGGCTTCGACACTAGATTCAACACCACTTTCTTCTTTTTTTTCATCAATATCCCAATAGTTGGGAGTATCCATAGAAATAGAAAATGTAGGAGCCTTTGATTCTCTTCTTTTTCTTTCTTTCTTCTTTCTGTCTTTGGCTTCTCTTCTCTGCCTTTCTTCTTGTTGTTCATCTTGGAGAAGCTTGAGATTAGCAAGAATTTGTTCAGACTGAGAGCCGAGATCATCAAGAACATCTTCGGCATGTGCACACCAAGTGGTAAGATAATTCCCAATCTGATAGACTTGATCTAAATCAGTAGGATTTGTAGCATTATGCTCAATCAGAGGGGCACAGTCAGCTCGCGTTGCAGGTTGTTTAGACATTGAAGAGGTGGTACAAAATTTTGTTTTGGGTGGCCATTTTCCACCTTTTACAAAGAGACGATTGGCATATTTCCATTCTTCTATAGGAAAATAATGAGGACTTGAAATACGGTGCATTTTATTTCCAGCAAGGAAAGGTTTAGCTTCTGGTATATACAATTCAATTGAAGACAACTGAGGCTCAGAAGGAAAAACTTCTTCAATAGAAGGACGATCAACTCTATTTAAAGAATATGCTTCAGAAACAGACATATGAACAACATATCTACGTGGTCTGACAAGTGGTATAGGAATCTCTGGTTTAGGAGGAATAAGCTTGACTCTACCGTCAGAGATAGCAATACGTTTGAGTCTTGATTCGAGCTTCTTGTCATCAGCAATGGATTTATACTGGAAATACCAATTGTTAGGAAGTTCAGTAGGATCATATAGGACACCTTCAACTTGGGCATTTGAAAGACTAATAGTAACACAGTCCTTTAGAACAGGTTGTTTTAACTTTGGATGAGCAGTATTAGTCAACTGGAAAGAAGTTTGAACTAATACAAAGAGATACTCACTATCTTATGCTAATTGGAGACCTTGAACTCCTGTCATTAATTTCCAACAATATTTCAGGTGAATATCTGTCAGGCTTATAGAATAATCAGGATAAATAGTGCCATATTGACAACCTATGGATAAATTACCCATAATAGTTCCTATTCGGGCATGGTCATACTTCTGGTGTCGGGTATCAAAGACCTCAGCAATACAGGGAGTATTTAACCCATGACGGAATAAAGGAGCAAGACCAATATGGATACCTCCAAAATGGAGATAATTATATTTTTTATCCTTGGCATATTGTCTGAACTTCTTAATTTCATCATCAGAAAATAGATTTAAAGCTACTATCTGAACAGAAGAACCAGAAATATTAATAGTCACTTCTACTTCTTTCAAAAAAGACTTCTTCTTAAAGACATAAGACATAGGCAGTTTATAAACATCAGTCGCATGAAGCGACGGGGGATTCCAAGTCTCATGATTTTCTACAGATTCATGAGATTCATTTGGATCGTTAGACTCAACAGCTCGAGAAGCTATTTCATTAATTATTTTACGATCTATTGTAGAGAAAGAGCGTAAAAGATTTGCCATAATAGAATCGAGACAGGGCTCTGATACCAATTATATTGTGGACTCAGTAACTTACTTGAACAACTAAAAAATTAGCTGAGCTTCCTCACACTATCCGCCACGGGCACGAGAAATACGAGAGCACACGACTCCTCTGGTCTTTAACTCGCTTTATAATCCCGACTTTCAGTGATCTTGGAAAGAACTGTCCTCAGATAGACGGCCCAGCAGGCTTCAGTATTAATTCAAATAAGATGTTACATACCATATTATGCTTCAGAGTAGAGCCAAATAGTCTCTGATCTCTTAGAGCAGGAATACAAACACTCTTTCACACCAACACTCAATAACACACAAGCACTCAATACACAAAAACTAGATGATCTAACTTATACACACACACACCTATATATAATCTACGAAAGCATATGAGAATTATTGAGGGTCCTTGTCAGGCATTACTGGCCCAGACAGTGTCTACTCAATATTCTCGAGTACAATAATTTGAAACTAAAGACGCACTACCACGGTCCTTTAGGTTCTCGGTCACTATCAAAATCTCCATCATGATCAGGCTCACTGATTTTGGATGAGGATGAAGGAAGCTTTTGATTAGCCCAAGACTGATGTACCCATTCCAAATATTCTGATTCCCACACATGATCTTGCTGATCTTGAGCATCTTGGTACAGATCCACAAATATAGTTGTTTTTTCATCGGATACCTTCTCTTTACCTTTTTCTGTAGCTGCTTTTTCTACAGTAGAAGATTCTTCTTTTCGTGGGGCTCGTGAAGATTTTCCTATATTAAATTTGATGGTATCTGTTGTCACATAGAGATTCTTTTGTGGGAAAAGATATTTATCATCTGATTTCTTCCATCTATTCATATATGCTACTTGTCCAACTGCTTGCATAACATTTGGTCGGGAGGCTATTACATATAGAAGACTACTAATCATAGATATGTACAACCTTTGATCCACATCCTTAGATGAGTCATCAATGCTCAATTTTCAACCAAGTAAAGACATCTCTAAATCACTTTACACCTTTGTAGAAAAATTCTTACTTAGTCGATCGTCATTGCTACCAATTATTGTATCATCCTCTTTAGCTATTAGACATGCTTTAGTTGCTTCATCCAAAACATATATGTCGTTTGGATTTCGACTTGCTGTAGCCACAATTTCACCATACACGCCTTTCCTGATTTCACATTTCGTGGAGTTGAATAGTATTGTGTGTCCTTGATCACACATTTGTCCAACACTGAGCAGATTGTGATTCATGTTTTCAACCAATAGAACATTCTTGGCTAGAACATCTTTGCTTCCAAGAGTGACAGTACCTGATCCTATAACATTTGAAGATCCATCATTTCCAAAGGACACGGTTCCATCCTTCTTCTCTTTTAGAGATACAAATTTATTTCTATCTCCAGTCATATGCGTTGAGCAACCACTATCAACATACCACACATATTTATTCTTTTGAGCCTTGAGAGCGAGAGCACAATTATCATTCTTCTTCTTCTTCCATTTTCGTTCATTCTGTGGCTTCGAAGATTCTTCTGGAGGATTTTCAAGTCTGCAGTCTTTGGCTATGTGTCCAAAGTTTCGACATTTGTAACATTCAATATTATTTCTTAAATGTTCAAATCTATTGATATTTTTCTAAGCCCTGGGAGGTTCATATTTGACAGATCTCCTGGAATTTTATTCGTTCCTAGGGTACGTGCGACATTCTACAGCTTTATGACCAAATTTTCCACATGAATAATAGTAGCCATAAAACATATGCTGGTACCTAGATGGAAATTTTCGTCGAGGAATTGTCTTCCAAGGTTGTTCTTGCGAATCTTGTAAAATGAAGTCTACATGCATGTCAGATCTCATAGGTTCATTGTATTTTTTTGTAGAAGGTCCTGCTTCTTCTTCTTTGTAACCGATGCCAGTTTTGTCGTTGTAAGATCGTTGATTGTTGATGAGTTCTTCCAATGCCCTTGAGATGTTGGCATAGTTTTGGATAGTTTTTCCTTTCTTCACTTCCTCACACAGCGAGACTACTTCGGCTTCTAATTCTTCCCTTTCTTGGTTGCTTTCTTCCAACTTCTTTTGAAGTGACTCTTCAATGCATTTGTGTTCTTCAACTTCAATTTTGAGACCTTGAACTTGTTCTTCAAGAGTTTTGGAACGGATCTTCTCCGCCTTGAGATCTTTTATAAGCTTGATTGCTTCCTCATAAAATTTGTTTATGGTCCATCCTTCTTCTTCGTTGTTTGATACCTCTTGCTTATTGTGCTTGGGTTTATTGTGCTTGGCCATAAACAATACTCTCTCATTGGCTTCTTCTTCACTATCATTGTCTTCATCGGATGATGAGCTATCTTCTTTAGAGAGAAAGTTCCTTTTGAATCCTTGCTTGTTGAATTTCTTAAAGCCTTTCTTTCTTTTTGAGTTGCCATTACTTTTGTTTGGACATTTTGCTGCAAAATGCCCAACCTCATTACAGCTGAAACATATCAATGGAAGTTTACCTTTGAATTGTCCCTTACCAATTTGTAGTTTTCTCATGAAGTAAGCATATTCTTCATTTGAAAGACCTTCTTCATCATCTCCCTTTTCTTCACACTTGCAGGTGCATGTCTTTTCAATTGAAGGTTGTTTATCCTTATTGGTTTTCTTAGATGCAACGAATGCAGTTTCTAGATGCGAAGTACCCTCTTCTTCATCAAGTCTCATTTCATATGCTATGAGAACTCCATGTAATTCCTCTTTGCTGAGTTTTTCCAGATTTTCACTGTATTCTAAGACCGATAACTTTGGGTTGAATCTCCCTGGTAACATTCTAAGAATCTTCCATATAATAGTCTTCTTGTCAACTGGCTCTCCCAATCCTTCCAGAGTATTGGTTATTTCATCAATGTATTGAAAGTATGCAGCAATGTTGCAATATTCTTTCATTCTGAGTTGCTCAAATTTTGCTCTATAGATTTGAAGCTTTGCTTCTTTGACATTTGAGTCACCTACATACATATTCTTAAGCTTTTCCCATACATTTTTGGCGGTTTTACAACCCAACACCTTATGATAAGCAGATTCAATAAGTCCACTGATAATAATATTTTTTTCTTTTGCATCGTTTACTAAATTCTTCTTACCTTGTTCATCAACAGTTGATGTAAATCCATTTTTAACAGTGTCCCATACTTCGTAACCTTGCGCCAAGAGACAGACCTCCATTCTTCCTTTCCAAAGTGCATAATTATTTTCATTGAATAGAGGTACACCATTCTTGGTATACTCCATGACCTCCTTCCAGTTGTAAAACTGCGATTGAAGGAACCAAGCTCTGAAACCAATTGTTGGAAATATTGAGAGGGGGGGTGAATTAGTATTTATTTAAATTACAGCATTAGTTAATCTTCAATTATTATCAGTGTTTGTAAAATGATAGCAGCAAACAAGAGGAAAAAAATGAACACATTTTTTAAGGTGGAAACCCACTCCGGGACAAAAACCACCTAATGCTTTTCTAATAATTCTTTTCAACTCCAATTGAAAATAAAGCTCCAACTTCCTATAATCTAGAAAAGCATTCTTCTCCAGCTCCCACTGGATGGACGCTCCAACGCCCGAGATTATTCAGTAGTCACTGAACGGATGCCCAAACACCCAGTGAGCTACAACTCACTCTAGCACCACCCTACCACCCTATAGAAGAATAAAAGAAGAATGGACTCCCGTACCAGGGAAAATGGTCCACTTTACAATGATATAGAATGATGTAGAAGAAGAATATATACTAGACCATAACCCCAACTTTGACACAACCACCTAATGATGATCCTAGACCTCCCAACACTGCCTCTTCAACCATTGGCAGATAGACACTAGTACAATTTGTACAATAATGTATTTACAATGACTAAGTACAATGATACCTTTACAATGATTGTATGCAGTGCTGCCCACTTGAAGACTTCATATGATGAACTTCTTGCTACTGATATTCACCTTGGTTGCTGCTCTTGTCATGCTACCCTCTACTGCACCTTGTTTTTCTTTTCTACCATAGAAAGTCTGGTCTTTTGCAATCCTTGACAACACATGATCTAGATTTTTCTTGCCTTCTAGGAGCTCGATATTGAATCCGGTGTATCTCTGTTATTTCAGATCCTCAATATCTTATTTTCGGTCCTGCAGTATTCATCTAAGTCCTCTTTCCAATGCCATAGGTCTGACCCAATTTGGATTCTTCAAGAGAGAGTTATACCCAATTTCTCACACTGCCCTAATTATGGACTATTTCAGTAGAGCCCACTTGTACAGCGTGCCGCATGTCACTGTTTCTTCATTTGCCTTTGACATTGATAAAGAGAAAACTAAAGATTGTGCACTATCTGTCACTTTTTACGAAATTCCAATCCGATACTCAGAGAGAAAGTTATGACGAGTTTACCAAGGTCACTTCTTTGAGATGAATTTCAAGAGCCTGCAAAAACCCTTACTTCCACAGATCATATCTCCAAAAAAGTTGCACAACTTGATCTAAAAATTTTATTGCAGCTTCCTCAGGATGTCGACTCTGCCTCATAAAATTTTCAGCTTCTGAGCCTTCGTATAAAAAACGTTAGAGCGAAAATTCCATGATGACCTATTTTAGATGGCCAAATCCCATGCATAAGGAGGAAATGAAGATCACAATTTATATGAATGCTTAAGTTGAGAGGGGCTTCAACAAGTGAACGTGGAAGGGATCTTAGAAGCTTAAAAAATATTAATTATGAATTTTCAATGACCCATGCCCCAACCCCATGGGGTTTTAGCCCACTAACTCGGGGTACAAACTTCAAACATGAATATCTCTCAAACCGTGAAGAATTACATGGCGTGACATATATCAACGGAAACATCTCGACAAGTAGAAACCATCAAAATCATTATTGACCTCGAATATATTAATTTGGTAGGTCAAAATTCCCATGAAATATTGGGTTGGCCCCTGGTGCTGCTTGGGTTGACATCAATGACAATCGTTGATCAACATTATCCTGTGTGTAAGTTCTCTGCTTCTCCAATTCTCTTCTTTGGACATCTAGTTTCTTATACAATTCAACAATTTCATTAGGAGTAGACTTCGGAAACTTCACAAAATTTTCCATACCTTCACCGGCTTTTAATCCATCATCAGATGGTCTTTCTTCTTATGTTCCAATATTTTGTTGAATATTCTCATGAGACCCCTCTGTCTTCATGCCTCCCCTTGAGATCTTACTATCTCAACATTGATCTGAAAAAATTTCAGATTCAATTCTCTCTCCTTCTCAACAAACTTTAAAGCTTGTTCATCTCCCTGTGATGTACCTGCAAACATACAAAAATCATTGGTTTTTAAACCAAAAGACTTTTCAGTCTTGGTTTCTTTCTCAAGTACTTCCCTTTGAACAGATCTACATGTGGAATCCACAAATTCCATTTTTGACTCAAGAACCCTGTGTTCTTCTTTCAATAAGGAAATCTCCTTTTGCCTCCACCTCATCTGTAATGGTTGCCAAATCACTCTCTTTCCCTTCAATGGAAAGATCCATCCTCCTTTCTGGTTTTCCTCTTCTTGCAACCATTCTTTTAGTACCTCCAGTTGTACCTTCACCACTACAATTTATCTTTCTCTGACCTTATTAGTCATCTCACCTCTGTGGAATTCTTCTGAACCTCTTCCCTGATCCTCCATGAGTTTCTCACTCACCATGAGTTACAATAGCCTTTGCAACAACAAGCTCTCCTGCTGCCACTTACCTCACCAATCCACTCACTGGACTTGGTCTTTTGGAAAACACTGGTTTCTGGAACCTTTTGAGCACTTTCTTCTGCTCTCTCTAGGCTATCTCCTCAACTCACCTTTTCTTGAGAACACTGCAATTGTTCTCCCTATCCAACCTTTAGCTGAATATCAGGTTCACTGCCATCATCATTAAAACTTTGTTTTCACCATACCTGCAACCATAATTCTGCAATTAAAAAATTCAAATTAGATTTAAAATTTATCTCACTTGCAAGATCCCTGAAAGATCTTGTTCTCCATTTATTTCTGCAATCCTGTTCACCGTAATTCTGTGTACTTTGCTGCATATAAGATTTTAAAATCTGATCTTTCTCACATACATTCATATTTAATAAAAAAAATCTTCAATTTCAACAGAGCCTTCCTGCTCTGATACCACTTGATGGTGGGCAACCCCACCATACCCACAATCTTACTCTCTTATGCATATAAAAATCCATGCATCCAACTTTGTGCCAATCAATCTGGGAAAAATCTAATATATATGCGGAAGCTTAACTTCAATCAATGGTTATGAAACCATATATATATCAAACCCAAATATGCAAATGACATAAGTGGAAGTTTTTCTTCTGTTTTAAACTCTTATAGACCGAACCATATACTAAACCCATCTCATGAAGATTCGAATTTATATTCTAATCTGCAATAGAACTTAATTTAATCCTTCTCTCACTTCATGGGAGTTTGAAACATCATTTGAAATTTTAGTAAATCCAAGGTATAAACCTCGGCTAACACTCACATGCTTGTCAATCCACCATCTATGAATGCATTTTAATTACCTTTGACTATGATAAAGTTTATCAAAGTATTAATATGCATTATGTTCACCCATACATAACATTTCCCTTATATTAAAGTTCAACTTTAATTGAAACATGAGCCAAGCATTTGGGTCCCACAATATTGACATACTACTTACCTTTCCTTGCGTCTCCATTAACTCCTGAATAGATCGGACGATCTACCTCTCATCGCATTCCAAAACCAACTTGTGCGCATATCCAATGATCATCACACAACAATGGCTTACAGTCTTTAACACCTAAATTTCACGCGAAATTGCTGGCATTCCCAAAACCATCAATTCCACGTGTCCTCCTCAGACCTTTATTGCACAAATTTTCTTAATACCACTTACCAGGTTAAATTCTATGCGAAAAACATTCATTTGTTTCAAAAACATCTTAGACTATTCATTCTTCATAATTCCACCACGCTGGTTGCTCATGGTTCCATTTCCAACTCTCACTCAACCTGCATTAGGCCATCACTCTATTTACAATCTGATAGTTTCTTTTAACGCTACAATTCAACCATTCAAATGGTTAAAATAAACTCTACCTTTCATTTCGACTGTTCCACGCCTTCAACATGAGGTTCCATTACTTTATCTGTGCCTTCATTTGTATAAACTCCGCCCTCGCTCTTTGCTCAACGATCCATCCATTTCTCACTTGAAGATCTGCTTTCAAAACATGCGCTTCTGCCTCAATATGGATCTCTGCAACCTCCATGCTCTATGCATCTCAACATTTCCTTCAACATCGATTTCCATTACACTCGGTTTTAACATGAATATGGCTATATCGCTATAACCAATATTTATCTCAGCCCCTTCATGGATTACGCACATGATACAACACTCATAACACATCAAACATGTGCATTTCCCAAACTACATCAAACATACAGTGAGTCAAACCTGCGTGTCTTTTAATGCACAGCTCGATGGTTTACAAAATGAATCCACCTTCAATTGTTGTCTTGGGTTGTGCACAGAAATCAATCCAGCCGTGGTCCCTTATTGCAAAGAATGCCTTCAATCTCAACTTCATTGATTCATATTTTACAACTTCGATCTCTTTTACTTAAATCGATCTCACTGTACTGTAACTGCATAACAGAGTTTTTGATTAACAACCCTCTCTAACGTCAATTCTATATTGGAAATTCTTGGTTATATGAACCATTTTCATCAAACATTGTCATATGACTTCCTAAGAGAATCCATCAAATTCTTACAGAATTCGATTTCTAAAATATTCAATTTCTATCTCAGATTTCTTCCAAAGTACCCTACACTCTTTATACTCAGAATGAAACATAAACTCGGTATCGGATTCTCTATATTAACAACCACAGTAATTACATCGGAATTCTTTTCGTTCAGGCCTAGTTTTCAATCAATGGCCCTCTTACAATCTGCTTGAAGGCTTACAAGAAAAAACCATATTCCTACTCACTCCTCGCTCTCTCAGATCTGTTTCTTTTATGCCATTTAGTCTTACATTTTATACAAAAATTTGTTGTATCTATTTTAGTTTTCAGTTCCCGTATTATCTCAACAAAAATCCTAAAATCACTATTGAATCCCTAAGGATCCTCTTTCACCCATAATTAATGAAACCAATCTCTAATATAGAATTTACAAAATCTTTCAAATCCTATGTACTCTCAATTTAATCAAATTCTCTCATGTTCTCAAACATTCGAGAACATTTACAATTCCTCTCAAATTTTAATTAAAAATAATTAAAACCCACTCAAATCATTCATAAAAATATAGCTCCTTTAAAAACTTAAAACCCCCTAAGTTTAATAAAATACAAAGTATTTTTTCTTTGCCTAATTCCCCTGCATCAAATTCCAAACTTGTTCAATAGAGTCAGTATAAGGATATTCATGTTGTGGATGATATCCATGACCTATTCTTCCAGTGTTGAAAACCTATCCTCTACCACATCTCAAGGGTTATTAATAGATTAATTAGCCATGGATACAGTATCATGGATTTCTACTTAAACCCAAAAAATACGTAAAGACACCTATTCCAATAAAAATATGATCTGTAAACTATTATGGACATTCCAATAGACAATTTGTCACAATATATAATATAAAATTATACTTAAAATGTGAAACATATGCTATGTGGTTAATTTTCCTTAGACTTGTGGATTCACTATGTTATTATTTTCATGCGAGCAATATATAAAATTCATAAAATAGATAACAAAATAAAGAAAATCTCTCACAACCATAATAACACAAGATATGATCTATGAAACCCTTACGAGAAAAACCTAGATGGAAGGTGGGGTTGTGATACTCTTTCTTTCTCTAAATGGAAATGGATGTAAGTACAAAGAAATGAGACATAAGGTTTGTGGGCTGCTACAAAATAAAAACCCTCTTTTTTCTCTCTCTTTGAACCCTTTTTGCTACTAGTGGTCCAATTACAAAAAAACCCAATAGCCTACTAGTGGTTAAATTTGACCCCTTCAACTCTTGACTAGAGTTACAATATTGAATCTTCTATAGTTTTATGAGTCATGATCATGTGACTATATTTTTTTTTGAATAATGGGAGTTGACATGGCATCCTCTTGAATCATGGTAGTCAAAATAGGGAGGTCAAATTCCAAGTATTTCTTGCAAGACATGTAATGGCTATAAAATCATTTTTGTTTGGAAATCTATTTAGATTGATAACATAGAGTCCATTAGAAAGAAAAAGTGGAAATAGAATTGTGTGATTGTAAAATCCTAAACAAATCCTCTGTCAAACATAACTACACCATATGCAAAATATATTAAATGGTTCAAAGGGTGGTTGGATCTAAGAGGATTTCCATGTTAGGTGGATTATTCTTTCTTTTCTTTAAATATACTATATACAACCAGTCAAGGTTAGTTCATAGGATATGCTAAATATAGGATTCATGACATGGTGTGTCACTACTAGATATATAAACGATTTTTATTAAATTAACGAATGTTGATGCTACATTTCAAAAGAGTATATGGATTTTTTAACAACAAGGATCATTTTATTGATATCCACCTTAATAATATGATTGTCTTGTCAAATAAATCCATGGACTCAATTGGAAATTTGGGACAAGTTTTTGAAAGTTGCAGGAAATTTAGTATATCACTCAATCTTAAGTCTCATTTTCAAATGATAAAAGGGAAATAGTTGTTGTCTTATCACAACATAATTTTAAAGGATATGAGCATTGCATCACCATTTTTCAAAAGGCCCTTAGAAATGTAGAATTGAAATTCAACATCATGAAGAAGCATGCATATCCTCTTGTTAAGGATTTGATTTTCTCCCTTTTATTAGATGTGCAATTCCATATGGTAGATTACTTATCTCCTTATCTAATAATGATATACTATGTCAACTAGATATAAATGAAAGAAGAAGGTAGTGGGTCACTAAGATTCAGTAATATGCTATGGTTGTTAGGCTAACCACAATACTAAAAGGATGAGGATTAGAAAAAAACATGGCAAGGGAAAATCAAGAAGAAATAACAATAATGTGATTGAAAACAAAATGGTATGTGCAATGTAAGGATATTTAATGCACCCACCTCCATTTATGGCTCACTTGCCCTCAAATCCACTTGGACATATGGCCTCATGGTAACCATTGATCCTTCAACATAATCCACTTTATAAATGTA